>CM040186.1:28136525-28151525 GCA_022606455.1 Callitettix versicolor
GAGAAACAAGAAATCTTCCCTAATGTACTAAGTTATTTCTTCTACTAATCATTTATAAAAAGCATCGGTATTAGTGTATTACAAAACGTGTTGCGAGCGCGGCGCGGATGTTTGCAGTACTGACTGTACAACTGTCCCGACAGACTATCTAATTGTCGCACTACGCACTGGACGCACGTTACGCGCCGGACACGAGCTTTTAGTGTTATAGCTGGGTCGCGTTTCTACTTGCTCAAGTTTTACAGCTGAATTAAACACGTGTGACTGCGTCAGTCTGAAAGGGTTTTAAATGTTCGCGTATCCTCCCCCCTCTGGTAAACTAGTAGTTCAAAGAACAGCAGACCTCACACGGAGCGTTCCTCGTAAATTTTTTCGCCATTTTAATCTGTAACCGTAACATTTAAGAAAAACATTTTACTGGACCAACTTTATTGGAAATTATATACTCTTTCTCTATGAAGCGGTCAACATTATGATAGGTTTTGCCGTTAAGCCAGTGTTACAGGGCATAACCAACAACTATACCTAAACGTTGAATCAGAGCCCGCCATCTTGAAACGGAATTGTACAGGAAAAAATCTTACGCATACGTCTTTCAGGCTTTATACAAGGTACCTTTGCACCTAATATCAAAACAATCCGCCAATGCGTTTGGCTAAAACTGCGTAAAAACTAACAAACAAACACACAAACACACACACACACACACACACACACACACACACACACACACACACACACACACACAGACAAAGACTTCGCTACACTCGTTTAATAAAACAGGGTTTACGTTAGTAGCCTATGTTAACGGTATGAAAAAAATGAAAGTGCTTATTTTAAAGGAAATCGCGTTACGCATTGGCTGACAATGTCAATAGCCGCCAATCCTATTTAGTTTTTTTTTCATAAAACTGTCACTTTTGGCGCCAAAGTTATAATGGAATGGCAATGACACTTTTAAGGACACCATAAATAAATGACGCCACTTAAAGTGCATTTGTAAAAATATGTTAAATTCTAAAGGTCAGCCACTCAAAAAAAGCTTGATAAGAACACCAGTGGACAGAGAGAAAAATGTGCGAGTGAAAGGTCGAGTCCCCACTCTCATCATAGTTACCTCATTTTCCTTCATTATCAATGAGTAATAACAGTTTGTAGACTCGGATTGGCAGACCCCGAGTCACTGGACTGTTGGAGGGAGTTGGAGGGGAATTCTCTTACATGCGCGAGAAATGCCGTTTTATAAGTGACTGGACTATAGACTGTGTTACTTTCTGTGTAAAGTGTAAACCTTAAAGTGCCGCGACAGGCGCAGTGTCATGTCATTGCTACTGGCACCACTAATGTTTAGCTTTATCACTTTTACTGCAAGACATGTAATTTACATTTTACACATCATTGCAACGATAATTTCCGCGGTACAAAAATACATGTTTTTCTAAATTTCGACGCTACCTGTCAACAAAATCTTGGTAAGTTGAATTGTCGTGCAACTCTCAGTGACAACAAATATTTGTTTCTTTACGACTGGTGCCACTTGTACTGGCTAGCTAGTTTTAAGCTAGCATTAAAAGCTTCTTCAAAAACAATTCTACGAAATGCTACACGAAAGTTAAGGGAATTTATCCGTGAAAATAAAACTCCTTACCGTAACTCCTCCTTTCCACCGTCTCCTTCGAAATATTCCCTTTGGGCATGTATACAGGGATCCCAGAGTATTTTTGTAGAACAAACTCGTACACCAAACCGAACAACGTTATTTGAAATGTAGCTTAACATAATTTATAACGTTGACAGATTTATATCCTGAACTAAGTGCGAAGTTGGCAACACTGTCAACGCCATGGGACGTGTCACCGGCGACACTGAGCCACTAAGTAACCTAAGGTGTCCCAGTGCAGACTTGCACACAGCTGACGTTTAACAAGACAAATCCTTTAGTGCGATTTGTGTCACAAAAACGGTGGCCTTTGAAGTTGGTTGTTAAGTCGACACTTCAGTGGAGAATAAGAGAGGAGTTGGTAGACTGCCTTCAGCGTACAAACTTTTCACGTTCAATACACTGTTGTTACACTAAACAAAAGTTAACAAACAAATTGCGTTTACGTTTCGAGCGGTAACACAAGAGCTAAGCACACCTATCTGAGAAAGTTAGTGCAATATTTTCGCAGCTTACAATATCGCAAAGCACGTTTCCGCAGCCCATATGTCTCCCGGTAAATCCATTTGGCAGCCTAATTGCTGTATAATCTCGATTTACCGCCATCTAGCCTCATTGCGCCGCCATTTGTATTCGCCTTCTTCTTCCTCTTCCCTTTCAGCCTATTAAGCAATCCGAATACGCCGCGCGCTTATTTAAGCCCTCACCTTAAGACATTTTAATTTTTTCCCCCTTAAAGAGGCACATTTTTACTGGGATTGAAAAAAATAAATGACGGGCACTTTATCGCGATTAAAGGAAGGCTTTTGAAGCGATAAAATATGTTCAGCGCGTTATCGTCTCGGTAACTTTGGATAAACGCGGCACGCAACTGTCTCGCTGACGCATTTCCAATACTAATGAAACTCAAACGTATTGCATATACAAAAATTTCAATACGCGACTTTATCACGAGTATTGGTGTCAACATCGATCTTTATTAATTTCACTTCGGTTGCATTTCGTAAAAGGAAATAATAAAATGCTAATTTACTTGAACTTTTGTACGTCAATTACGGTACTGAAGTAACTTTTCTATAAAGCACCGCCATTTTGCTGCTCCTCTGAGTTGCGCATCTAAAACTCATAGTTCACACTTTATGCTAATTACACTAATGAGGACGAGTGAAAATATTTATTGAAAGAAACGCTTACGGTATAAGCTGCAATCTCGAACCTGAAAACTTGAGGTGCGCATGTTCAAAACGCTACAGACTTATCGGTGCCTAACACCTCGCGGACGCCAGCCCTGACGTCGTAGGTTCGAGACTGGAGTTACGAGTTACTGCTGTAAGCTTTCTCCTTGCCGCTATCGCTGATTCCTCGATTATATATATATATATATATTACATACAGTGTGTGTGTGTGTGTGTGTGTGTTTGTGTTTGTTTGTGTTAGCACACTCACGTTCGCAATTCGAATCACACATTTATTTACAAAATATATTACTGGAACAACTTTATTGGAGCGCTCTTTTTCCAAGAAGTGGTCAAAATTACGTTAGGTCTTGCCGTTCAGCCAGTATTACAGGAAATAACAAGCACACTCTCTACGTTCGATCAGTGCCATCCATCTTGAAACGGAAGTGAATGGGAAAAAGTCTTACACAGATATCTTTCGGGCTTTACATAAAGTAACTTCGTACCAAATTTCAAAACAATCGGCCAATGCGTTTGGTTAAAATTGTGTACACTCGCCATAGTTAAATTATAGGCCGCCATCTTGAGACGGAAGTAAATAGGAAAAAATGTTACACAAGTCAGTTGGGTTTTGTGAAAGGTACCTCCGCATAAAATTTCAAAACAATCGGCAAATGCGTTTAATCAAAATTGCGTAAGAAACAAACTAAATGCCGAACGGTCGAGTTGAAACAGAAATCTCGCTTCGCTCCGTCAATTATTTTAAATATTATATTCTAAGGAAAACCATCGTCACTTCGTGGTTTAACCCCACGAAAAAATATGTTTATTTTATTTTAAACTGTTACAACAGAAACCAATATTATAACTTATTATTATTTTGTTTTCATTCCATAACTGTTATGGAAATTGTACTTTTGTTACCATAAAAACCAATATTAGAATTTCACTCTTATTTACAGCTGTCTTTTCCAATTCATTTTTAATTGAAATTTTTGCCTTTTATAATCCTTTCTAAGAGCTTAAATAACAATATTTACTTTTTCGTAAAATTCGAGGCTTTTAAAATAAAGCATTAACCATCTTTATGCGATTTACCAATTTTCAAAATAATGTTGAACTTACGGAATCATATATGTATATATTTTTTTTTTTTTTGTGTTTAACGTCCGACTATTGTGCACACTAGGGCTAATGCAGACGATGGGATGATTTATAGCGTATGAAAATGCCAAGCCCTCGCCGGGAATCGAACCCGGGTCCTCGGGGTGAAAGCCTGGTACGCTATCCACTAGGCCACCGAAGCGGCTCTCTCTCTCTCTCTCTCTCTCTCTCTCTCTCTCTCTCTATATATATATATATATATATATATATATATATATATACCTCGCAGGGGGTGCAGACTAGCTGCACCTATTGAGAGGATTTAGACGTCCCTCGCGGTACCCGAGTCTAACACACACTTACACTTACGACTTTAACACTTTATACTCACACTTACCTTTAGGGAGGCGATAATAGCCTTAATGTGCTTTTTGCCTTAAAAAAATATATATATATATATATATATATATATATATATATATATATAAAATAGGCCTATACTTTTAAGTGTTCCACCCTTCTACAAAAGAAATACAAATCGCATTCAGTTATGAGAACAGATTGAGTACAAAATACAAAATGTATACAAGTGCTCTTCTATCACAAGTCCTCCCAGGAAGGGAAAGCAATCAAGAAGAACAAACACAAATTTGACACTCCCCCCGGTATAAAATATTGTCGTTGACTGAAAGTTTCACGAGTGCCCTTGTGTCAATACTGAGCGGCAGCGATTCGAGGAGGAAAATATCTGAACTGCCTTTTACTGTTCGTTAATTTTAAAACAGTTGGGAATTTGTTTTGTTATCCAGTTATTTCTTGTGCTTATTTAAATAATAGAATAATCACGCATGCAGCCGTCTCGTTGACTTTGCGGGAGCGAATAAAGCACCTTATGGTCGTAGGTTCAGCTTTTATTTTGCCGTATAACCATTGAATGTAAACGTACTATAAAGCCAACATTGTAAAAAACGTGCTTTATTATTAAAGGCCAAATAATTGCACTATCTGCCGCTAGGAGCACTGCATGCTACACGGACAGGAAGTGGAGACGTTTGAGAAAATAGACAGTACTATTATCTACGTAACTGTCGTTCAATACTCTGCCGCAAGATGCCACTAGCAGCAAGTGCAAGCCGCCTCGGTGGCCTAGTGGATAGCGTACTAGGCTTTCACCCCGAGAACCCGGGTTCGATTGCCGGCGAGGGCTTGTCATTTTCATACGCTATAAATCATCCCATCGTCTGCATAGCCCAAGTGTGCACAATAGTCGGACGTTAAACACAAAAAAAAGTAAGTGCTCACATAGCTCTCATAAGGGTTATCATTGCAGTACGTTTATACGCAATGCTGTAACACAGATCCTCTTAATGTAAGTAGCGTAAGTATGTATGTCAAGCACGGAATAGAATTCTAATTTAGGCCGTTTTTGGCTCCGAGTATGATTATAAAATTAGTTTAAAAATATATAATGAACGATGATTGTGAAAAACTTCGTCTTGAGGATTTCATAAATATGTCCGTTTTTATTTCGTCTGATTCCAAAAAAGTGGTTTTAACTTGAATGTATGACCGTCTATGTGTCTATACACACACCTGGAGACGCGATAAGTTGATAAAATTAATTTTTTTTAACTTTCAAGTCGAAAGCCGATTTCAAAAAACGATTACATTGTTTCTACGCCTTCGACTGTCGCGACGCGCCCCGCACTACAACAATAGCGCCCCTGTATAACCGCACAATTAAATATCACGCAGGAGCGGCAGCTGTTTAACTCGCAATTAATTATTTATTGTTCCACGATTACAAGCTATTGCCATGGAAACAAAATGTAGCGCTAGTAAAATTTTACGACGTATAATTTTTTACTGTCGTTTTATCGCGATTTTGGGAATAAACGGCGCGTTAATTAGACGTAACAGAGTTGCTACCGAACTTCATTTATGAAATAATTTAGGCTATTTTTGATTATGTTTGACAGAGTATGAAAACGTTTATGAAATATTTTTGAAACATGCATTAAGCCTACGTAATTTATACACAAAATTAAGAAGGTATAATTTTAGTAATTTTGGAAAAGCGCATTTCCAAAATTTAACAATACTCAATAACTCTTAGTAAACGAACATTTCGATACTTATTTTGAACCTCGTTGTGCTAACAGATAAAAGAAATGAAACTGCTCAAAATAAATCATAAATATTTTATCCTATACTTTTTTCTTTTGAAATACAATCATGTAAACCAACGTAAACATTAACCTTTTAAGCTTTCAAACTGCGCTGAAAATAGGAATGCTATTCATTTACTGTGTGTTATGTAAATATTTTAATGATTTAGTAAAACGTATTTCAAAGTTTAAGATTGGTGTACAATGTAGGAGAATCATCCTACAACGAAACTTTGTAGAGAAGTACTTACTTGTAAGTACTTTATAGAAAATGTTTTCAAATTTGTGGCAAATGGAATCAAATGTTCTGTGTTTGCAAGACTTACACTTTGTGCTTCAGTTAAAGCCTAAGACTAAAGTACGTTTTCGTTTAGTTGGCAGTACAAGTAATATGTCGCGTGGGCGTTGTACTACGCGGACCGAAAACATTGGTTAACAAATTTCACACACTTATTGTTGCAAGCCGTTTAGTTTAGACGAATTCTGTATAATTCTTCTTGAATAATCTAACGAAACGAACTAGACGTTTTCAGTCATGTTGACGTCGGTTGAACTGCGTGTTGCAACCGATTAAAATAAATCGTTTTTACTATTGATCAAATAAAATAAGGCAGGCGAATGTTACTGTTAGTATTATTTTTGTGTTCATAAAAAATTCAAACATTTTAAAAAAAAACTCTCTCGCTGAAAGTTTTCATTTTACTAAATTACTAAAAAAATTCTTCGTTTAGTATTTTGGATATTTTTTTGAAGTTATTTTAGCCATAAAAACAAAGCAAATAAAATACAATAAAAAGTAAAATTAGTTTAATCTTACTTTGCTACAACAACAATGATCAACACTAAATAATATTATAATTAACTTTCATTAATCGAAGTTTTCTGGTGTATCGTCAGCTATTACCTTTACAGTGGATATAAACAGCAGAATAACCATTTCAATAACACGGTAATACCAGATGTCCGCCAAAAGAGGAGCGGAGTTCAGTCAATTTAAAGAACGCTTTGTAATTTTAAAATCTAAACATTTAGGCCTACTGTAACGGATTATAGGAAAATACTGCGATTAAAAACCTTGACCTTGGCAACGGTAACGTAACAAATAATAAGTTTGGAGGTGTGGTCAGAGTGGTGGGGGAAGTGAAGTCACCTTCAAAACCGAACCTAGACAGAGTCGAAGCTAGGCGGAACAGTATGAAGCTTGACTCCGCCCAGCTTCGTTACGCTATCAATGGCTTCACTTATATTAAAAACAATGTAATAAGTTAAGTTTTGAATGCCTTGTCCACTTCGCTTCGCATTTTATGGTCATCCGGAATAATTCGGATGTTTGTACTGTTAACTAAAAGTGAAATGCATAAAAACCACGATTAAATTACACAATATTGTTTAATATCTGTTTAATGCTAATACATCTTCGATTTATGGTTCAGTACTTTCTGATCAGTGTTTCATTTGGCTGTCAGACTAGCATTATTAACAACGTTATTACAACTTTATAAAAAGAAGTCTTATACTTGTGTGCAAAAGACAAAAGCCCAACGAAGACTGTAAAAGGCAACACAAATATTTGCACTAGGATAGCTCGCGCTCAGTATTGACTGAAGCACTCGTAAAGCTCTTTTTGTCTGAACGGTATTTTATGTCATTGGAAGCGAAGGGGATCAAAATTGTGTTTGTTGTTCTTGATTGTAGGGCTGCATTTCAACGGATTATTTGTTTAGAGAATCTGTTTTCGTAATTAGCAAATTTTAATTGAAAAATGTTGTTGGAGCGGACACTATGGGGAGACCCAGGACCTTGTGACGCGAACTCTGAACTCTAGTTCAGATTTAACATGTTTCATGTTTTAGGGCTGTTTGTGATGTTGGATTTTGCGCGTCGCGCGATGCGAGAAACATATCTATATATTGATATAACAGTATGTTTTGCGCGTCGCTAGTCCCGTATTAAATTCATTATAATTAAAATATACTGTTTTCGTCCGGGATTGAACCGGGGACCTTGCGCGTGTGAAGCGTACGTGATAACCACTACACTACAGAAACTTCGAAGAAGTTCAACCGATTTAAGTACACGATATAAATCGTTAATTTAATTTTGATAGTTATATGAAAAGAACAGTTGTTTTATATTAATTCGTAAAGATCATATAATTTCATTGAACATAAAAGCATAAGTATTAGGTTACATTGTTAATTGGCTATGCTAATTTGTCGTTTATACTAATTCTTAACGATCAGCTGATTTCACTGAACACCTGACAGTTATAAAAAGTTTCAGATTATATTGTTAAGAACTAGCTATGTTTATTTTTCGTGTTTTGAAAGAAATGATCGTAATTAAAATTAAAAGGAAGGGAAAACATGATACATGATTTTTATTTTCGGTTCAATAACAGAAATGATTTCACTGGACTTCAAAAATTATGCATTTTTTCTGAATGCCATACTTTATGTTAGTTCACTAATGAGAACAAGGGATCATCGTTAACGGTACAATTAAAGCTACGGTAGTAACTGCTTCTCGAACTAAGAAACTTGAGGATCACAGTTTTAAAGACGCAGCAGACTGACCGTTGCTTTCACCGATGTATACCGGCGGAGGCAGCTGAAATGAGATGGTAGGCTTAGCAGTCCCACCGTATCTCTAGTTCATACTACTCTCAGTTATACACTATTCTACATAACCGAAAGTGTAAAGCGATCCGTACTGACGAGTGAATGACACCGGCCTAACAGAGCTCTGGTAACCTCCTAGAGTACCTTAGCCTCACCCAAACACGCAGGACGACGTCATATCCTTAGCTACTTGTGGCTGTTCCAATAAGTAACAATGTAAAAAAAAGAACGAGCGGGATTTTACCGCCCAACATCAAGGTTTGTGAAATGAAGCAAAAGGGATAATAAGGGCCAAGACGAAGAAAAAATTGAGGAATTAGCAGAGAAATCACCTGCCAGCGCCTCAGTAAGGAAGAGGGAATTCACCAATTGGAAGTGAGGGTGCTACCACACACTGAATCCCCTCCAAATCCTAGACGTTATGAAGAGAATAGGACTGGAAAAGGCGCTGTAACTGAGAGTCTCAGAAGTATAGAAAGGGGAGTATAGGGGGGATCTACAAGATCGCAGTGCAATAGTAATCCTACAAATTAATTAATTAATTAATTCATACACAGTGGTGTGTGTGTGTGTGTGTGTGTGTGTGTGTGTGTGTGTGTGTGTGTGTGTGTCAAAGTTCGCAATGTTAATCCGATTTTATTTAAACTTGGCAAGAAAATCAATTTTGTGCGTTACTTTCAGCAAATTCTTTGCCTAGAAAATACATTGAAGTTTTCAAAATGGCGGCCAATTAGAATTTTTAACATTTTCTGATTTTCCCAGTTGCAAACAGTGTTAACAATCTTACATAAATTTCGACATTTTAGGCTTTCAAATTTCGCTAAAAATACCGAAATTAATCTGAAGTTCGAACCCTAATTAATAGTGCGTATTCAAGTATAGCTGCCTAACAAACGGTAAGGTTAGGCAATCGACGTGTTTAAACGGAACTGTAAAACCTCTTTCGCCTTCCACTGACGGGACGCACCCCGCGCTACATCAATGGCGCCCCTCGCCTAACCGCACAATAACATCGCAGTCAATGGCGGCAGTTATTTCACACGCAATTAATTTTTATTGTTTAATGACTACAAGCTATTGCCATGGTAATAAAGTAGAGCGCTACTAAAATTTTACGAGATATTCTAATTTTTATTGACCATTTTATCCGGAATTGGAGAATGTACGAGGCGTTAATTTGACGTCATACGATCGCTACATGGAAACTTTCTACACGGTTGCGTTTAAACAGTACGCACGAAAATATAACTGTCACTTTTTACTTTTTTTTTACAACCTGTAAAATTAAGTGTAGTTTAAATACAGTCTCAAAATTTTGGAGCCTGTAGTGTTTAGTAACTACATTCCCAAAGTGGATTTGGAAGATTAGAATTTAAATTTGTTTAGGTTTTGTAAAAAAACAATAAGATTAAAAACGAATATTTAAAAATTACAAAATTAAAATGTAATATATAATTTCTTTGTTACATAACTTCTATTAAAAAATTACAACATTATACTGAAAGCCATAGACTACCAATAAAAAAAAGAGTTTGATCGTATATTTTTACCAGAATGGATGATATGAGACACACACACGCGCGCGCGCGCGTCACACACACACGCACGAGCGCGTAGGCTATAATTGTTAGCACGCTTACGTTCGTAATTTCACCCTTAGGCTATTTGATTCAAACGTGGCACAAAAATTGAATTTTAATAATTGCTTGGACAAGCTCTGCAACCAGCAAAATTCTTGCAACAGTTTCAAAATGGTGGTAATTACTTCCACTGTACGCTTCGTGGCCAAAATTGCCTAAAATATGGCCCGCAAAGTTACATATTTACAAATGTGTAACTTTTATGTTTTAAATGTTTCTGCAAAAATGATTTTACCATCGAATTCAGAGTTAAAACTGAAAACATTAGCGCTTTAGATTTTAAAATTCCTTGAAATTAAAAAAAAATTACGACGGCGGTCAGGGTTATATATATATATATATATATATATATATATATATATATATATATATATATATATATAAATAAGGATATGCTTCACTGCATATATGTATACACAAATATATATACTAATTTTTAATATTGAAAATTCAACACAAAGTAACAAATTAAAGTCAGTTTTATCATAAAATATTATATATGTATACACAGTAACAAAATTAAACGCAGCACAAACAAAACCCCCAACGGGGAACCCGACAATGCGGCATTAAACCCCCCTCCAACGTGCCGCTGATAAATTTATTTCCATTGGACACAAAATAAATTACATTAATTTCAACTATCTTTTCCCTGTTTCCGGTTGAATTGCGCCGTAAATTATTTGCAAATATATTTAGGAACCCAAGCAATGCGGAAGAGTAATTGTGACGTAGGTCAAATTTGGAATTGAAACGAACATCGCTGTTATTCTATGGAATATAACAGGCATAGTTGAATTAATTTTTCAATAATTGGTGAGTGAAAAAGTACTTTACAACTTTAAAAGCATATAGCAATTTATCGAGATAATTTACAGAATCGATATATGTGTCATTTTGTAGCAAAACACTGACAGTTTGACTTGCGTAGTGCCGTAGTGTTGAATTCGCTTACCATTAACGTTGCGTAAAATCACTTTTTTTTTTTGACTGATATTCTGCAATTGTTTGATATACTGCGAAGTCTGATGTTCTTTGAATTACTAGTCCATAATTTTATAGTTTTTTTTTTTTTTTTTGACGTCCATAATTTGTTAGTTAATGAGGACGAAGGATCAGCATTAACGGTAAAGAAAAAGCAACGAGAACAACTGCGGTTAGAACTAAGCACCTTAAGGTGCGCAGTGCAGAGAAGCAGTAGCACCGGTCAGGTGCTTTAGTCACATCGACCACCGAGTCCTCAACTCGCTCGTTGCTGATGCTGTTATCGAATACTGTCGGATTTTTTACTACAAATCCCTGACTTTTGTTGTTTTAAGCAAAAGAGAAAATGATACTGTGTAATAAGTGTAATTACACAATTACAACACTCACGCGAGCGCACACACACACACACACACACACACACACACACACACACACACACACACACACATGTTAAAGACTCCTTAAAAAGTGTGATATAGAGATTAGGATCTGTGTTCGTTTCAAAATTTGGGGCTGGGTCCTTACCCTGATTTTCGCTTCAATAGCTCATTTTTCCAATGGAAATTCACTAACAATCGCGGCACGCAGCTGTCTCGCTGATTCGTTATAAATATGAATAATTCGTTATTTTTGGTATATAGTGTTGTTTTACAATACAAACGGGCGGTAAAATAGACTACTGCATTATTTGATGTACAGAGGTAACAACCCTACAAAGCAGAGGGTGTACGCAAGCCGTAGTGCAGTTACCAATTATACATAATTACAGTTTTCAATTTTGATATTAAACATCCCCTCTCTTGGAGACACGTGTTATAGGCTTCCCTTAACATTTAAAACAGTCTGGGGGCTTGTAAAGAAAAAGTACTTCAGTTGCTTTCAAAACCATCATAATAAAACCAGAAATCAACCCCCGCTGCCTTCAATAGGGGAAGGGATGGTTGTAAACAAACTGAACACCACTTAGGGGAAGGGGTTGGCCGATATAAGCAGAGTGAATACTGCAAATTGACCAAAATATCAGGACGGAACGCTGCCTAAATTAGATGGCGATCAGGTTTATCTTGTCTAAAAAATAATGGAAGAAAATAAATCTTGTCCGCGATGGGAGCGAATTTCTGAAAATATTTTTCTTTACATTTCCTTTTTTTTTAAATTCATCTCACCACTGTAATCAACACATAATTAAAAATATGCGCACACATTAGCATTTCAATCTTTTAAATTACATTGTATGTACGAAAATGAACCCTGACACACACGCGCGCGCGCACACGCACACACGTGCGAGCGTATACAAAATTTTAACGACTCTTCTAAAAGTGATCTAGAGGTCAGGATCGGCGCTCATTTTAAGGTAGCTGTTCCTGTGGACTTCCTATAATCGCTGCTCCAAAAGCTGGAATTCCAATGAAAATTCAGTAAAAAAATAAGGTTGAGGAACAAATAAAAAATAAATTCTAACACCGCTGAGTTTCTTTCGCTTTTCGCTTTGTCATAAAGTAAGTAGGCCTACGAGTATAAAGAAATACAGGATCAAGGAAAAATCTATTGTTAAATTTTTATGAATTTATTATTTTTAGATTCCCCTTGCTCAAAAAAACTGCATGTCTTTGCGCACAGTCGGAGATTTAACAAATACGTATTGGTTTTCATGAAATGTAACATATAGAGCATAACACAAACCATACTGAGAATTCAGCTGCTTGTGTCGTCGTTGGTTAAGAGAGAGAAAGAGAGAGTGAGGGGGAGGAATAGTGGAAATTCGTTCTTTTCTTTTAAGCCGCCTCGGTGGCCTAGTAGTGGATAGCGTACTAGGCTTTCACCCCGAGGACCCGGGTTCGATTCCCGGCAAGGGCTTGGTATTTTCATACGCTATAAATCACCCCATCGTCTGCATTAGCCCAAGTGTGCACAATAGTCGGACGTTAAATACAAAAAAACATTCTTTTCTTATATTGTACAAATAACACGAGAATTTGGCCTACCTGCTTCGTGGGCCAACGCAACGAAATACCTGTTTATTAAATTAAATTTTATTTAAACTTTTGCTTTTACTTGAACTTAATTTTTGTTTGTTGTTTTTGTTTCTATTTAACAGCTGTAATGAAAGTTATACTTTTGTTACCATGGAAACCACCATTGTTAAATAATAAAATAAATGCATATTACGAAAAATTTTAATTCGAGTATTTGGTTAATGGGTTTCGTTATTTTTAAGTTGCTAAACATTTCTGACGTAAGCATACGGATTTGCCTCCCGGTGTGTGATGATCATCCAGTGTATATTGATCAACTCAAAAAAAGGTCGATTATACAATTACATTTAAAAAAAGAAGTTTCCAGGAAAATAATTTCGAAAAAAATTGAAAACTTTTTTAGTATAGGCTATAATTAATTTTTTATGAACATATCTGTAAAATTTGAAATGCCTAGTTCTAACGGTTTTTGAAATACAGTTTTCAAATATAGTTCTACAATGATGGTTTCCAGGTAATTATACTTAGGCTATATAATTATAACCGTACATTTTCAAAAGAAAAGTCTTCTTTGTATATTTTCTTTCTTCACTTTCTGTAACAAGGGTTTCAATTTTTAAAATGTGCAGTTACTATGAAACTGAAATAGATTTCTTGTTTGTCGGTTATTTTTGAAATGAAACTGTGTTTTTACCCGAAAAGAAAATATTGCCTCTGCAGTTTATTTTCAACAAAAAAAACTTTTATAATATTTGCTAACACGAGAAATTAGTATATTTTCTTACGATATTTATTACAAAATAGAGTCAATAATTCGAGGGGAACAGTAAAAATACTTTATGAATAATTATCAGTTATCATAAATAATGTAGGAAATATGTACTTTTATTACAGCTTGATTTGTTATGAAATAATTGGGGTAACACTGATTTTACTATTGCTGACACAGAAAGAGAAACAACTTCTCGAGTGGTTTATTACTGACCCGGTAGCTAGGTTGTACAATTGTGGTCATAATAACAATTAAACAATAGAGAGTTTCCACATTTCCACAATAATCTTTTTTTATTAGTGTTTCATGTTTTAGGCAGAGGCCTATTCAGTTTGCTCACAATGATGATAGTGTCTAGCTGTAAATCTGGTTCGCATGTATCATTTTATAATAATAATAAAAAAAATTAAATGTACTCAAAAAACCGTATGGGCCGACAAAAATCAACAGGCCCGACAAATGGGTAATCAAAACCTATTAATAGGATGTTTCTGAAATTGTGATAGAAGAAATTTCGTAGCTGAAACAACGGTAGCGAATTTTGAAACAATATATATTTAAAGTTCGCGGAAGTATAACGGAAAAGCCAAAACTAAACCTTGACCGTCGCCTGCATTGTTTTTTTCGATGAAATTTAGAAATGTTTTTATTTAACACTGACTTTAGTTATGGACCTACAAACATAAAAAAACTGATGATTTTGTAGAAACTAGGGCGATATTTTGGTTTTCGTCAGCAGTTTCCGAAGTAGAATTTTTTTGGAAAAATCGATGGAGAAAGTTTGCATAACGTGTACCATTTTGGATGCTTAAACGAACGTCTGAGTACTTTTAAAAAATATTTCTCGGAATGAGTAAAACCTTTAATAAAATGTTTTCGCCATTTGTTTGT
>CM040186.1:28156525-28321525 GCA_022606455.1 Callitettix versicolor
ACATTTCTTCACCTATCTGCTCTTGGGTCCCTTCATCCCAAGCAAAGGCTTTGTACGCGGACTCTGGATATCAGGCGACCTCCAGTTTTAATTAGGTCTTACTTATACATGCGGGACTCTTTAATGGTGGACATTATATTTTTTTAACTATCTGTGATATTTTGATGGCTGGAAAAAACCCTCAAAATCCACATGTAAAAAAAACTTTGGTAGTGAAAATATCACGGAGTTGGAGGTAACTGGGGCTGTATTTAATCCTATGGAACCCAGAAGAAGGGAATCGCAGCATACTGTTGGGACGGTAGGCGTACCTACCCAATCTGACGGAATTAGAGATGGAGTTGAACATTTTGAATCAGGAATACCATCTACCAACATCTACAGGAAAAATAAAATTGCAAAATGAGAATACAAGATAGCAAATGGGCTTTCAATTAATAGAAGCAGAAGATCTTCCAGGGATCAAACTTTGGAATGAGAACTTAATATTTACTGGGCTGATGGAAAAAACATTATACCATTGAAAAATCGTGCGCAGGCTATGCATAACTGATTAAGGAACTGCAAATTCCAGCAGATTTTTTTTTTTTTTTTTTTGGTGTTTAACGTCCGACTATTGTGCACATTTGGGCTAATGCAGACGATGGGATGATTTATAGCGTATGAAAATGCCAAGCCCTGGCCGGGAATCGAACCCGGGTTTTCGGGGTGAAAGCCTAGTACGCTGTCAACTAGGCCACCAAGGCAGCTTCAATTCCAGCAGAAAGCAAAGTGTGTTTGGCTTCCAGGAATGTTAGCAGAATGAGCTAGTCAGTAGACTGTTAAAACTCATTGAGGGTAACATGAAACAGAACTAGAATCCAATAGGCTTAGTTGCAATAGATATTTTAATATCTAAAGAATCAATCAGTCAATCAAGGCTTTCATTTCAATGACAATGTTTGATAGCCTATGCCAAATTAATACCACTTACCTAAAATAATGATATACGTTGCAAATCACTCTTTATAACAATAACTGTAGATTGTGACCTCACCTGGAAAAAAACATTTAAATGTTAGTTCAATTTCTTACGAATGCAACTACTAGTAATTATCCCAATTTATTAGTCGTTAGCTAAACATGTAATTTGTAACCTTGAGCTAGTAATCTAAAAATGTAATGTGGACAGATACAGTGATTGCAGGTTCGAATCCATTTAATTCTTTTGCTATATTTGCATCTAATTCTATTTTCTAACCGGTGTCTCTTGGTCATCCTGTTTCGCTGTCGTTGGATCATTCGTAACAGTTCAAGTCTTGTGGTTCTGTCTAAATTAAAACGCTGCACAAAAATGGCGTGTGAAAGCGAATTTTCAAGGGTTAATTGAAGCTCGAGCGGGTTAAATACGTAACAATTTTATCATATACTCTTTAACACGGACTGCAATTTAAATGTTATACTTAACTTCGAAGTGGGTTAAACAAGTGGGCTGGTTAGTTCTGCCGAACGATTCGCCTAGCAACCCCTATTCCCAAACACCCCAAAGACAAGGACGGAAGAACGTCCACTTCCTTCACAATAATTTTTGAAACAGGAAAAAACGACTAAGAGTGATTACACAAAATATCTCAACCGATGTGATTCCACTCACAAATTTTGTTTTAAATAAAATTTGGATGTAACCCGGTATCAATAAAAGTTCTTGTCAACTTTTATTTGTTATCATTCCCGACAAATTTTAAGTAATTACTTCCGTTTATAGAAAATCGATTAAACTTACGTTAAATCTTAAATCTGAAGTACAATTTAGCCAAATGAATCGTTCTTTGGAAAGAATCTGTTCAGTAAAACATTTATATTGTAATTATTTTGTTCAGCAAAACTATATCGCTTTGAAATGAATACGTCTTGTAAAAGAAATCGTTCTTAGGTATACAAAAATCAGAATTTTATAGAACTAGCTTTAACGTTTTAATGAAATTTTTCTTAAAAAAATAAGGAAAATCTGTCTAAATTTTCAGAAATTTGTTTTTCATATTTTATTCTTTTGAAGAACAAAACGCGATATTTGAAACAAAGGCGATCAGAGCTGGTATTTTCGATTTATTCTCATACCGTAAATTTCTGTTTTATGGTTTTTCGTATAAAACCAATAGGCTATAATTATGATGCCAATTGGGCTTTTTTCGGTTTTTTTCTCTATAACTCCCATTATTTGGGTATAATATACCTAAGCGAGATGTTTTAGAGATGTTCGGTGCTCATTTCATTGCTCAGCGTTTGGGTGTTATCGTCATAGTCGTGATAGGTCTTTTAACAATAGAAATTACTAATACTAATTACTAATAGCGTTACAACTGTTTCTGTGTCTGCTATGCAAGCTACTTTGTTTTAAACAAATTGTTATAGCTTCGATTAAAATGTCTGCGGCCCTTATGTATATTTACGAATTGTCATTCAATTTTTATGCACATTATCACGGTAATTTTTATGACGAAAACAGATTTTTAAAAAAGTTAATTGTAAAAAGGTATTGACAGAAATTCTTTTCCATCACGTGAGCGAGAAAGTTAAGTGTCGTGTGTATTTATAATGAATCTATAATGAATTCATTATAGTGTATCTATAATGAATTCAAACGTCTAAACATGAAAACAGTTACACAAATCTGCAAATTAATTTACGTAGGCCGACATTAAAAACACTATAAGGCCCAAAAATCCACCCGCAACAGTTGGTATGACAAATATGAAAACGATAAAAACAGACAAATATTTCACCCTAGGGGCGAAGCGGTTTTATTTTGATCGAAGCACCAATCACGTCACCCGATATCAGTTATGTGGACAAATAACATGTTGTACGAGCTTTGCAAACACCCTGTTGTACAGTCGTTGCATGTTCGTTCGCAAATAGACGTGTACAGTCGGTGTTTATTACAGTGGTAATTTTTGGGGTTTGTAAACAAAAATGTTACCATATCGACACTTTGCATTAATTAAAATGAGGATATAATCTTTTAAAGAAATATTTTACTCTTTTATGCTCTCCCATACAGTCCAGCCGTTCAGCCAGTATTACAGGAAATAGCCAGCCACTACACTCGTCATAGATAAATCAAAAATCGCATTCTTAAAACGAAAGTTTTACAAATACGTCGTTTGGACTTTATACAACAACTTTATTTTTACAGATTTGGAATTACCTCCATTTTGAAACTGTTGTACGACTGTCGCTGGTTAACGTTATTGTCAAAGCTATTACAAAAATCGAATTTTGCGCCAAGTGGTTGAATCAAATCGTAACGAAATTGCGAACATGAGCGTGCTAAAACACACTCACATATTATACAGAAATTTTATCGATCGCTCAAAAAGAGATCATTCGGTCAGGAGCTCGGTGCTTCTTTCCGTCCAATAGCTCATTTACCTACCGGCAAATCGCTAACAATAGCTCACAATAAAAACGGCATTAACAGCTGTATTTTATAATTAAATTTGAGGTTGTATAGATAACATCACAGCTTCCTTTATCGTTATTAAGTTGGCAAAAATGACGGTAACGTTGTCAGAGCATATATTTGGCAACACTGTACAGCAATATAATTGCAACTCCGGGAGATTATTAAGGGTGACTTCACATGTACTAAGTAAAGCGAACTGCTATATCGCTCAGCATAGATACAGTGACGTTATGTGGTTTGCAAGAAGAGCAGGATTAATTACGTTCACTCATGTTCTAACGTCGAGACTTCGCGTTTGTTACGTCAGTCAGTGTTGCCAACTCTCCCGATCTGAAGCCCACTAATAACAGTCGTCCCGGCTGATATAGTCCCCTAATAGTTTTTAAGATATCAGACGTAAAAGTCTTTTCTTTTGTACTGTCGTTAACTTCGTTACGTACATCCACTATTTGGATGTATTCATCCACTATAGTTTGGATGTAGTCCATCCAAACTAGCTAAAATCATCCACAATTTGGCGTATTTTATTTTTAATAAAATTCGAAACACTTACGCTTGTATTAACATGTATCGTGTTTTAGGGCTGATTGTGATGGATTTTGCGCGTCGCGTGATGCGAGTGCACACATTTATATTGATAGTTTACAGTGAAAGATCAGTTGTTTTATATCAATTTGTAACGATCAGCTGATTTCATTGAACAGATGATGGGCTACATTAAGTTTTAGGTTATGCTCATAAGCACTAACAGTGGTAATTACAGTAAGAGATCAGTTGTTTTGTATTA
Organism: Callitettix versicolor; assembly: GCA_022606455.1. NCBI lineage: Eukaryota > Metazoa > Arthropoda > Insecta > Hemiptera > Cercopidae > Callitettix > Callitettix versicolor. The sequence continues at coordinate 28,160,758 of CM040186.1, forward strand.
ATCACAACAATCAGCTGATAGGCTACAATAAGCTTTAGGTTATGTTTTAAAAACTAGCTATGATAATTTGTCATGTTTTCGACAAAGTATCGTAATTAAAATAAAAAGGAAGAGAAAACACGATACATGATTTGTATATTTGGTTAAATAACAGATTTTTTTAAAATAGATTTTATACATACCATTTTAATCAGAATTAAATTATTTATACATTTTATGAATTTATTAGTTATTTAACACAGTTATTTTACCCAAATAACTTGTTATAAATAACAGTTATTTTACCAAAAAAATTGTATTTTTGAAGTTTATATTTTTTGTTTTTTACGTAAAATATCCTAAGTACTACTAAAGATATAGTTCTACGATATATTTTATTCAATTTTTCAGGTCACAACCCATATAAAATATCCAAATTTGTCCTATAATTTACATTCTAAGGCATTCAGTATGGTTTAGAGAGGCGAAACAGAAATCAATGCGAAATATTTCGCCAGACTGTTAAGTCGTTAATGAAAATTTTTCGGACATATTTTTATATAAAACTTTTTTGTTGTTTTCACTGGTTGAACACGTATGTCACAATCTTTGTGCTACACCCTGTATATTAAGACCAGATAAAATATATTTACTGGAACTTTTAAATTTTGAGTTGAACAAGTTTTATACAACATAAATATTTATGCTCATACAATACCCCAAACTAAAGTTTAAATCACAACAACCAATATTTAAACGAAAATACTAATTGACCCGGGGTATTTTGGTAAATCAAAACAACCGTGGGAAATGCAAACAACTTACCTCTTGGTTACATTAAGGGTTGAAGAGAAGGGGTGGTTAGGTTGATGCCAGATCATTCCGCGTAAACACTGTGGGTAGAAGGGAAAGGCGGAAACACCCTTCAACAATTAAGTTTCAATTAACAACACAAATATCTTTTATATTACCCGGGATCTAATTTTTATAACAAGCTTTTGTTTTTGTAACAAAGAAAAGCTTTCCTTAAAATGCTTTTAAAAGTGCTTAAGGAAATTTTTTACAATATGTGAAAATATAATAGGTTTTTTTTAAAGATATAAAATAAACGAGCTGCACAGGAAGAAATATAGACATACGGAGGGAGAAATGGTGCTCATTAGGTATTGGCCTAAAAGCTTATTTTGTGTTCAAACAATTTAGCTACTGACTTGAAATTATTGCAAAAATTATTACACCAGTAAAAACAAGCTTACAGAATTGCTACTAAAAACTACTAAAAAATTGCTACTTAAAAATTGCTACTTAAAAAATTGCTACTTAAAAAATTGCTACTTAAAAAATTGCTACAGTAAAGTTACTAAAAACGCATTAACTCTTAAATTGCATGAAAATGTCTTAAAATACTCGAAGAATATTAAATATTTCTTTAATACAGGGAAATTGCAAAAGAATTGGTCTGGAATGTTTATATAACTGATTTTAAATTATTAAAAACTTCTTTGTTTTTCGATAAACTGCTTTGAAAGGGAATTTCTAATGCTCAAAAACTGATTCAGAATGCTTTAAAAAAAGAGTTTTTTTGTTTTTATATAAAAATCTGTTAAATATTTAGGAAACTTTTTTAAAAATATTTAAATGTTTGAAGAAGTGATTATGAAAGTGTTATCAGCATGTTAAAAAATTTAAATAACTGGTATTAAATTATTGCACGAATAAACGCTTTTAAGCATTTTTAAAAGAATCGTTTTAAATTACTACAACAACTGTTTTAAAATGGTGGTTACAAAATTTAAATGGCTTTAATTAAATTAAAACTGGTTTAAAGTAAATGGTTTACAATACATTGAAAATGTTGCGTCTTATGGTTTATATTTTATTTCTTCTGTACTTATTTCGGTAATGGAAAATGATGTACGAGCTCATATAATTCCATACGTCTGAACATTTTATTGACTCTAAAGTCACGGTTATTTATGTCAATATGCGTTTTTGGATCACCGTGACTAAGTTATTTCCGTTTGCTCACAAAAATCGTCATTAAAGTTGAATTAGTCTTCTCATACGTACGAGTATAATTAATATTTGTCTGCGAATTAGTATTTCTTACAAGTGCGTTTAATGGTAAAAAAGCTAGTTACAGATCAAGCGGGATCAATAAAATTAATAGCCTCTACTTAGGCCTGCATAGAAGTATAAATATTGTTTCTTTGCTGAATGAAAGGAATGCCCAAGGTAATTTGATACTCCCTTTATGCAACTTTCACATTTATTGTTTTGCGAATTAACAAAAACCAAAACCTTCCTCGGCGCGCTTGATGTACAACAGTTTCGTAGAAAGTTGGTGCATAATTTCCACAACAGATAACAGCACAAGTTGCAAACACGATTACACCGCCCTCGGATCATTTAACTCAGCCTATAATGTCGGACCTGATTGGTTTGTTCAAAGGAGACGGACAAAAACACTGTTTAATACCTGTACGTTTACACGCGAAGGTAAAACTTTCAGTTAGAACTGACGTAACTTATGACCACTCTGTTTAAAGTTTGGCAAACGTAACTAGGTCCCTATTACGCATTTTAATCAATTTCTAGGTTAGGCAGACAGATGTGAACTTGATCTTTGCTTTATGAAATAGATTTAAAAGAAAAAATTACGTGTAGCACTTGGGGTAGTGCCCACAGACGTGGAAATTGGTATAGATTTATCTACACAAATTTAGAAAATACACATTTTAAAAATTAACAACAATAAACATAACTTAAATTGAAATGGTATTGAAGCAACAGCTGTTGTGCGAAATCAGTTTTTTAGAAGTAGTCACTTCAAGTTTTACAGCCTATATACAAGAATTATATATGCTGTGAGGTATGTGTGTGTTACGGAATCAAGCGTGACGCGAAAGGTTTTTTACCTGTGTTTTGTCAACCACTACCATAAACGTTTTCACTTTAAAATCGAAGAGGGGATGAAAATTGTCTTTGACCGTTGTCTGGTTTGTTTTACTATAATGATGTCCTTATAAAACGTGATCACTAAGAACGTGTCTATTAATTAATTACACTTCAAGATAACCAAATATTTGGATGTATATTTAGAATATGCCACTTTAATCTGTAATCAGTTAAAGTAATGAATGGTGCAAAAATATTAAACAAACATCTCCCATTTAATTACTTTCCCAAAAAAATCTGATTTAGAAGACAAAAAAACGGACATTTTGGCTGATTTCTAAAATCCGTTAATAAGAGTCCCCTTAAAATCTGGTTATTATGCAGAATTGCGTTAAAAAAATTACGGCTGGTCAGGGATACTTTTTTCGATTTACATTGTAACCGTAAATAGCTTTTTTTATTTTAATGTAGCTTATTGGCTTAAAAGTTATCACGCAAAATTTTGTGAAACGATTTTGAGAAATCAGGAAAGATAGTTTTGCTTTAAATAATCATACTTTTTGTTTTGGGTACAGAGGGCACGTTTTGGAAAAAATGTCAAAATCATACGAGGATATTTTGAGAAAATACATTTTAGTATTTTTTTTTGTTACGATAAGTTTAACGAAAATAATAGTAATAATAATAACATTTTTGTGTATGTCCCCGATATATAGCATAATTGAAGTCGGTAAATTCGATCATATTCAAGCTATGTGCACAGATACCCAGACAGAGAAACAAATAAGTAAATCCACATTTTTGGACTAAAACGGATTTATTTATTAAAATCAAAAAATATTTTCCCATGTTTATCATATTTTCTATTACAGTAAAAATCGTATCAACTAGAAAGTAATTTGTTGATATTTTCCACAAAACCCATTACTGTTTCCATTCAAAACGGAACGTGTCAATGCTTACAGAACACCCTATATAACAAAGAACAATACAGAATAAGCGTTCGTAAGGTAGAAAGCCGATCTCATGGGACGCGTTAACTTCTTGTAAAAACAAGTCGATAGTCTCCTTGCTTCCCCGAGGGGACTGTAGGGAAACTGAGTTATCCCCTTAAAGGGACTTCCTGCGTTTTATGAAAAATGGGAATGCTTTAAAGTAAAAACAAGAGCTTATAACAGCTGCAGTCGTACGATAACAATAAGTGATGGCTTCTACATGGCCGACGTGAGTATAGTCTTGTGTCTGGGCAGCACAAACTGACACTACTTTACGAGTGTTACGGTCAAAGTTTTATTGGAGAAAGGATATTTCGAATAACTTTGTCTGTATTCGATTCTATATTTTGGTTAGAATATTACAGAATAAGTTGAATAAACAGTATGTACGTACTTTGGAAAACACGGCTAATGCACAGACATTGTTTTCTCGTTTAGACGTTCATAGAGAATGTTTTATTTTTTTTTTTTAATATTTTTTTCCGGCGAAAAACCGTTAAGGTTATCATCGCCGATAACCCCCATTTTTTTAAGCCCACATTGGAGCACACACAGTCAATTTAATTAAGTCTTCTGGTTTTTCTGTGTTCTTCTCAGAATTTTTTTAATCTTATTGATCTCTGAAGTCTGAGTTCCTCCGAATATACTACGTTTCGTGGACGTTTTTCCCTAAACTGTAATTGGGTTTCCTGACTTTTTAAGATAGCTTTTTCCCTTCTTCCTGCCAATTGCTCCTTGGTTATTCCTAGTTCCTCCAAGTCCTGTTCCACCTCTTTTAACCAGTTGTTCTTATTACACTTCAGTTGGTAGTCCAATAATCTCCTCGTAAGTCTATTCTCCGGTAATCGAGTTAGGTGTCCAAAGAAGGCCAACCTTCTTTTCCTGAGATCGCTTGTTGAGGCCTGTTATTGAGCTGATCATTGTTCCGATACAAGACCGCATTCGGCAATAGTCTGTACTGTCCCCCCACCAAATGTTTCTTATTAATAATTATTCGGAGTACTCACCTTTCCATTCTCTGTAGCTCCTCCGTTCTATTCTGGCTCTTTAGATTAAATAGGAGTTATTTCGAATAACTTTGTCCGTATTGGATTCTATATTTTGGTTAAAATATTACAGAAGAAGTTGAATATAGGCTACAGTACGTACTTTGGAAAACACGGCTAATGCACAGACATTGTTTTCTCGTTTAGACGTTCAAAGAGAATGTTTTATTTTAATGTTTTCTAATATCGATAAATTAGATACACTTCAGGGGCTAATATCGAGCACATTTCTTATAATGGTGACAATGACAGAGGTGAAAACTTGAATTAATGAGGGTGAATTTTTTTTGCAATTGTAAAAATAAATTACTTATAGGATATTAAATTCTTTAAAAGAATAACTAAAATGTTATTGAAACTATAAGCATCGTTTACAAATATAATACATCATTCTTGTACAATATATACAACTGTTCACGCTACATAAACCGTTGTACAATGGAGTTAAAAATTTAACTTTTATTGAAATTATTTATTTACGATATATTAAGGAACAATAAAATACAAAATATATTCAAGATATGTCTAACTTGTAGATGCTTTAACATTTTGTGCCAACTTGGCAGCGTATAATGATGTTCGTTATAATTTAAATAAGTATTATTAAATTATTGAACTAATTGATGTGGAACAATTATTGAAATCATTGAACAAATTGAACTAATGACGTGAAGGTTTATAATTTTATAATTTAAACTTGTGGACACGTGCGATCTTTCGCGTTTGTTGGGAACGAGAAACGACTATGCAATGTACCAAGAAGTTGAACAGTGTCATAGCACCTCTTTGTAAAGAATATTCGAAGCGATCTATAGAATATGTGGCAATCATAACCTTTCTTGCTGGTACATGAACGGAAAGTAAAAGAGGTTAGGAAGTTTTTTTTATGAATCGCTATCTGTATTTGAACGTAAAAAAGCATGGATTCTGTAAATAAAATAATTACCATTGGCTAGAATTTAATTACTTTTGCACACTAACCTGTAATTAAAAGATTACTGTACATATCTTCCAATATAAAATCGTTAAAAAACCACGTAGGCCTATTATTTCTTGTCAACATGAACATCTTTTAAAACATACGTTATAGTTATATTCATTACTTGTATGATTTGGTCAATAAATCAATGTCATTGCTGATATTAAAGTTATTTAATTCAACAGACCTTACTGTGTTCTATATTCGTATTTAAAACTATAACCAATAAAATTAACGGCTGAATTCTAACGTTATTACTTTCTGAAATATTTACAAAAGAAACCTACTATAACGGATTTTACATTGCTAAATTAGGCCACAGTTATTACTGTTTACTAAAAGCAGAGTCTTTATTTAATAACATTGACGTATTAGAACTGGCCTAGATTGTCTTACCAATTCTACATTCAAAACTGATTCGTTCAATAATTATTTATGTCTTAGATACAGTAATAATTTAAATATTACTTTCAACAATGTTTTTTTAGCAATCAGCTGTTTCGATACACGCACGATTATTTCTGTCACCTATACCTGCATTGTGCTGTGCTCTCACTTGAACACTTCACACTGTTCCTGGAATTTTGTTTATAAACCTTTTATCGGTTTTATTTTATTTTTAAACCTTTAAAATAGAAAAGTATGAGAAGTGAGGCGTCATTATTTTTCGTACAAAACCGTTTAGAATTCTTAGCGTAATAATGCGTGAAATATTATTTATTGCAGCAACTATAAGCATGATTTGCAACAATAAAATATCAGTCTTGTACAATATATACAGTTTATATACAATATAAAAGTTGAAAGATAGTTTATATATATATATATATATATATATATATATATATATATATATATAAAAACAATATAGTATATAACTACTATTGCACTACATAATACTGTGTACACTATTAGAGCTCGGTGGTCGATAGGGCTAGACAGTGGTCAGTTTCCTACGTCTCTGAACTGTGCACTTTAAAGTCGTGGGTTTGAATCACAGTAACTGCCATAAAGCTTTGCCCTTTTTTGTTAAAGACGTTACGAAAAAAGCTATGTTCTATACAAGCTTACAAATTGCAAGATACCAAAGACTACTGCATAACAAAAGAGAGAGAGAGAGAGAGAGAGAGAGAGAGAGAGAGAGAGAGAGAGAGAGAGAGAGAGAGAGAGAGAGAGAGAGAGAGCGTGACGCGAAATTGTATTTTTTCCTCGTGCAAAAGTAGCGAGACTCGAATATAGACGTTTTTCCTACAAAAATAAAATAAAATAATAAATTAATAAAGAACGTGTATTTATACACCTTTAAAACATCATAAAAGAAGTTGGAAGAAGTACAAAATGTTGGTAAAAAGACAACAGTCGTTCGTCTCAAATAACGAGATTTAAGAAGACACTCGAGACCTCATAAAGCTTCGTCCAATCACAGCGAAGACGGCAACAATCATACAAAACAAGTCTCGACTTAAAGAAATAATAGCATTTGCATACCAAGGGGAGAATTCAGTTGGAAGACAATAAAAGTGGTGTTTTTTTATAAATGGGGGTGAAGTGGCGAGAACGATGAAGTTAGCGGTGGGATTTTGCGCTAAATACTGAATTAAATATGTCCCCGGAAGCGTGCTACGCAGTGCAGTGCGGCTGTGTGTATTCCGTGTAATGGCGTCCCCGCTAATTGCACGTTAATACGTGCACTTTGTCATGCAGTAATCTGTGTTCCATTGTATTATGGTTTATCGCGAACGTTAAAACGGTAAGACTTGCTACAACGAGCAAAATGGGTTCAGAATATTACACAAACTTTCCTGCATTCAATTATATCCTGATTTAATTACTGTCCAAATCGAAAACATCGACAAAATGGTTTAGTTACTTCTTTTATTTTGTTCGTTTATCAAGTCAGTGTTCGAAATTTTAATTAGAACAAATTTTCATTTTTAGAGTAAATCGAAAACTAAACACTCAATGGCGGACAGAGTCAATGTTTTTGTTGTCTTAAACCTGAATCATAAATGTCTTTTATTTCCAATTTTCTGCAATAACGAACACGAAAACAGTTAGAGTTTGTTAAAAGCCAAGCTTTTATGTTAACTTTGGCGAGAATAGTGAATAGAAAAAAAGTCTGCCGAACGGAAGAATGTAACGGAAATATGGAACGAACGAGCAAACTAATTTCGTATCTCTCTTTCTTTTTCTTCCTCCTTTCGATAACAGTACATGCGTATTATATGAAAACGTTTTTTTGCTTTGGTTTCGGTATTTTTCCTTAGTTGAAGAACACTTGCACGTTGTAGGCCTAACCGTTTATAATATATTTGAAATTAGTATAAATATGCATAATAATATTGTTAGTTTTTAACAACATAACCTGAAATTTATTATACCTTATCAGGTGTTCAATTAAATCAGCTGATCGTTACGAATTAATATAAAACAGCTGATGTTTTACTATAACTACAGTAAGTAATATCTAAGCTAGGTTCACGTATTTATTTATTTAAACAAAACAAGATATTTGTAAACATATCTTTAAAAAAAATATATGTTTAGCAAATATATCATTAACAAAAGCTTGTCTTCTGTCGGTAACTCCCCGAGTTCCACATGTGTACTTTTTTCCAACGGATTTTCGGACAGCCACCTACCCTAATTTATATATACTTTTTCTTTTGTTTGTAAGAAATGAACATACAAATGACTAAATTTACAAAAAATTATTAACATCGTAACCGTCTATTTTGAAAAATACAGTTTTTTGATAAAAAAGTTTATAAAACAGACTTTTAAATTATAAAACCATTCGTACACATTTTTAAGCAGACAATTAAACGCATGGACAAAGTATCTACTATATACGTGATATAGTATAAACTTTATATTTATTTCTAATGTATCAGAAATGGTTACAACGTTCACGTGCTCTTCAACTAAGGAAAAATACCGAAACGAAAGCAACACAACGTTTCCGTATTATACGCGTGTTATCGAAAAGGAGGAAGAAAAAGAAAGAGACAGAAATAGAGACGAAATTCGTTTGCTCGTTCGTTCCATATTTCCGTTACATTCTACCGTTCGGCAGACTCTTTTCTTTTTCTATTCACTTCTCTCGCCAACAACAAACTCAAGAACGGATTTTTTAAAAGTAATTTTTCGTGTTCGTAATTGCAGAAAATTCTATATAAAGATATGTATAATTCAGGATTAAATGATTTATGTCTACCGTTGGGTGTTTTATTTTTCGAATTATTTTAAAACGAATTTTTAAATTTTAAATTCATTACACTGACTTGATAAACGAACAAAATATGAGAAGTAACTGAACCAATTCGTCGATGTTTTCGAATCGGATAGTAATTACATCAAGACATGAAAACAGACAGATCAATGGACATATCAACAGCGCCATACTTGCTCTATGCTTCGTATAGTGTGAAAGTTGAAACGTATAAACTGGGCCAACCATCATAGATAACAGTTTATTATACCGCGAATGAATGCAAAATTACTTAGTGCACTCTAACAAGTAGTATTTACTTTTATAGGTTATGTTGCACCAGTCGCTATGGTTACATATTAATACAACACGCGATACAGAAACTTTCCATCAGCTGATGACAGCTGACCTAATAGCGTGGCAATAACCTGTATGGCACGAAATTACGCGATTATAAAGTGTAGATATATTAACTGCGCAATGCAATATTAAATAGCAAGAAAATGCTGCAACAGCTGATTCTGAATCATGTGTACGTACGAAGTTATACAATTAATTAATTAGGTTTCGTTCCTGACGAACAGCGATCGGCGTTGTTTAACTGTTAAACTTTGTCCGATAGTTCCGACAGTTACAGCATTGAATATAAACGTACTAGAATGATAACCCTTATAAGAGGTGTGAGCGTTCGCTGTTTGTGGCATATTACGGTAGTGTTTTCAACTACAGTTAAACAGATAATAGTAGTGTTTATTTTTTTCAAACGTCTCTCCATTCTTCTCGCAGCTTGCAGCGTTTCTAGCGGCAGATAATTAAACTACTTGAACCATAGCGGCTTATATCAAGCACGCTTTTTATAATAGTAGCTGCACTTCTAGTCCGTTTATATTAAATAATTTCAGCCTACTGTTTGAAAGAAAGCTGTTAGCCCTGGTTGGCTGTGGTTAGGTTTTCTCAACAATTCGAACTAATGAAAAGATCAACAGAGTGAAACTAATGTGTTTTAAGTTAGCTTCACCAACTGTGTGTTAAATTTCATGTACGGGAGGCTTTTGTTTGAGGCTGTGTATTCTGATTGTCCTCGACGAAGCGACCACGTATACACACGAGGTGCTACCCATAACAAAGTTCAGGGAATGTGAATTCCTCGTGCGATCCGTTTCTGGTATAACTTTCTGCCAGTAGAATGTGGGCGAATAGTACTCTTTTTTAATTAGCGTGCCAACAGCTGTGACGGTGAGAGGCCGCGTTCTTGACTTTGTGCGTTTGTGTAACATTATGTTTTAGTGTTGCGGCGATTGTTTCAATAGCAGAATTTAAGGAGCGAAAAATCTGCATCAAATTTTGCTTAAAGCTTAAAAAAGTGCTTCAGAAACCTGAAGCATGCTTATGGAAGCATTTGATGGCAGTGATATGAGCCAAAGTTAAAACGTTTTTGAAATATAAACTCTTTAAGGATGAACGAACGTCTGACGAAGACAATGAACATTCCGAATGACCGCCGACAAACACAACACCGGAAAACATCACGAAAATGTGACAAGCTAGATTGTTGTATATCGTAGATGAACATTTCATGATGTTTGAACAATTATAGAAATATCGTACGGGTTCGGACAATTTAGACAAAATGTGTACCGAGACTGCTGAGCAGCGACCAAAAAGATCATCACTTAGCTGACTGCACTCAATTGAAAACTGCAGAAAGAGACCCCAACTTCATTTCCAATGTCGAAACTAAGCAACAGTCGTCGCAGCGGAAGTTGTCATCTTCACTGTGGTCAAAAAAGCACGTCCAGTTCGCAGCTACGTGAAGTGTCCATGTTGTTTTCTTGTAAACGTTTGAAGCGGCTACGTGACAGCATTATGCGCAAACGTTCAGAACAGTAGAACAATACCTGGGTTCTCCATCACGACAACGCGCCTGCGTACACATTGCTAGTCGTTCGGAATATTTTTGGTTTCTGCGGTAGTGATTTCCTCCCACCGTAATTGCCTGACCTCGTGCGACTTTTTTCTGTTCCGCAAAATAAAGTTGAAATTGAAAGGCCGTCATTTTGACACATCTGAGGGGATCCAAGCAGAATCGCAGGACATAAGTCGAACCCTTACACTTACAGACTTCCAGAAATGCATGGGAAAAAGCTGGGATCGCTGTATTCATGTCCAACTGAAGGTGACGGTAGAAACTGGCAGTTACGATAAGCAATTTTTCTATGGGAAAATTCCCCAAACTATATATATATATATATATATATATATATATATATATATATATATATATATATATATAATGAACTGTCTTAGAAAAAGTAGTAATGATACTTTCAGTTCCACTTTTTATTTTTTTTTATATGTAAAATCCAATTATTAATAGCCAGATAAGTTGCCGCCTTTTATTTCACCCTGTATACTACAGAGTAAATGTCTGCTCTTAATAAAAACACCTCTATGTGTGGTCTGAAACATAATTTCCGGTGTCCTATGACCCAGCGTTTATACTTTATTTGGAAATGCATCTCGACGAGTCTAGACCGGATTGGGAACGAGTGAAATTGCTTTCAACAATCTCTCCGGGGAAGAAGTGGGGAGGGAGATTGGAGAGGGGGTCAACACATTGACATTAATTGAAAAAGTACTGCGGGAAATGGTTTTAAAATTGTCAGAGCAGGATATATAAGGGCTTTTTAAATTGACAAAGTTTTAAATTTAAATAAATAACGTAAGGTGACGATATCCGGTCCGTCTGGAAAGAAAGATACGATTTAAATTGATTTTCAATAAATTTTCAAATAAATTTAATTGATATAATGCTTCCTCGTGGCACTGAGAAAGTGATAGTGTTCTAAGTCGAGTACCAGTCAAGTCGGTTATATATTAGGTACGTTGAGTGTTATTTGCGCCGCAGCAAGTACAGAAAGTATGTCACGTTAGGTTAGGTTAGTTTATGTTAGGTTAGGTTAGGTTAGGATAGGTTAGGTGAGTTTATGTTAGGTTAGGTTATGCTACCGTGCACACTCAACTGGAATACACTAACCTAACTTTTTATCTAATTTCCGTTTGAGCGACTATCACGGTAATACCCAGACCCGGGATCTTCAAATGAGTACCAAACTCTGTCTTTCAGTTCAACTTTTAAGTGTTGTTTACAATTTTTAATTGTGGAAATCTATTGAAATTATGCCAATAATATGTCGGCGGACAATGGCGGTTTTTAAACGAAATTTAAGCGTTCAATATGCTAATTTAGGCCGATGTGTTTCCAACCAGGTACAAATATCTATTTTGTTAATAGAATAAACAAGTCCTTTTTTAATAAAATACGTTCAACTGTTGAAAATCAGTGACTATCCTAAAATAATTTTATTAATTCTACACTTATTTGAAAATCTGCGTAATTGGACATTTTATAATTTTCATATTCCATTGTACATAATCTGACGGCGGTCAAGGTTTAGTTTTGTAATTTTCAATGTAATTTGAAAATTTAAAATGTTAATATATGCGGATTTTATTATGCATTATCATTGTGAAATCCAATTTTCAAAAAAAAAATAAAATAAGAAAAATATTGTTAGAAGTTCGTTTCCATCACGTCAACGAGAAAGCTGCCAACAGCGATTTTAATTTTTTGAACTAATTTACACCCTTCACAAAAAAGCGATAGAAAAACACTGGACAAACTTTTTCAATTCAATTATTTCCCCCCTCGAAAAAAACAACATAATCGATTAATCAGATTTCTTAACTTCAATAAATTCTGAAATTTTAAAATACTGATTCCTGCAAAATGCAATGCTGATTATAAAAGTTATATCAGATTAGAAAAGAAACTATAGATAAAAAGTAATGATTTTTTAAGAGTTTTGAAATGGCAACCATTTTGAAACTTATAAACTGACTATGTTAGGTAACAAATAAATTTGTCCATTGTGTTGTCCAGATGCATGCAGCAAAAAACAAAACGCTATTACAAAAATCGTTTTAGGGATCCCTCAAAAGTAAGCTACTGGCGCTCAAAGTCCGAGTCTGAGCCTTACTATGATGTCCAATAATTTCATTTTACAATGGAAATTCACTAAAAAACTTCAATCTCTAAAACATTAAATGTCGATATTTATATTCCACTTAAAAAATTGTCACAATCTGCTTAACTTTTCACAAGAAAGTAGACATACATCAAAACGTAATGTGATTTTACACAGTCAAAGATTTTTATACAACGCAGAAACATAAATTCCCTTCATTCTCCCAATAAAACATCTCCAATCTAATTTAAAATACCATTCCATACATTACCCGGTAAAGTATCGCCAACAGAGGCGTGCCAAAGAGATAAAATTTCCCCGCTTTTTCCCTCGCGCGCGGTTATAAGTTACACGTACCGCAACGAAAGAATTATGAAGGCACTTGTACTGCTAACTGTATATTACTTCGGTAAAAGAGAAGCGGTGAAATCTAGTTTGCATTCAGAACAAGAAGGCAGTGCTTGGGTATTTATGTAGGCTTGTTAAATTTTTAAAGAGAAGAGTTCGGTTGAATAGAATATTTTCAATGCAAAATTAATGGCGTTTCAGACTCTACAGGAACGAATCGAATACTAAATAGACTACAACACGTACAGAATATGGCACAGTACTAAATGGTTCCGAAACAAAACAAAACTTGTTCACTTTTTAATTTGAATTTGAAAATTTAGCTCACTACGTAATCTATATTGCGAGAAAGATTTAAAACAATGCGCTTTGGTTCGGATACGACCGAGATCAAAGCACCAGCACTTAAGCCCTCCCACTTTATCAGTACTATTTGCATTTAATTGGGAAATTATATCATTTCCAAATAAACGTTCTGGTATTTACGATTTAAATTCTCAAACCTAAATCTAAAATAACTTTTACCACACAAACGTTTTAGTGAATCAACGACCTTGATTTGCATTGGACCTGAAATTTATCAAAAGTCCCCGATTTACACAATTTTAAAAATACAGTTTAAAAAAATATGGAAAAAATTTAAATACATCTGATAGTGCCATGATTAAAATTCTCATTCATAAAAAGTTGTTGAGAAAATGGACTGTTTTTTTCAAATGATACTTTGGTTCTGTTACTGCAAGCAGCCTACTACGCTGAGTTAAACTTCATGAAAATCGTTTAAGTCAGTTTGCAAAATACGTATTTCAAGATCCTTTATTTCTAAAACAACATTTTTTTATTACAAAAATCTTCCTTAAATATAGGCTACGCGAAAACCACACTTACACGCTAAGTTTAATCAAAAGCGGGTGTATTATTTTATGTTTCATGGAACGTGCACAGACACAAACACACAGAACCAGGTAAAAAACAACTTTTTTGGATTCAAACGAGAAATTAATGTTAATAAGAATTAAAAACTTGTCTATTTTTAAAATCAAACACTTAAAAACTGTCAATTAAGGAAATACCGTTCAAACGCTACAGTTTAAATGAACTCATAGCTGTCCACCGGTCCTAAAGGATCCTATTTGTGGTACTGGATCGTTAATACCATTGTGTGTGTGTGTGTGTGTGTGTGTGTGTGTGTCCCACGTGTTCAAAATCTAATTGTTTTGTTAATTGACTTCCCAAGCCCAGTCACTGTTGCCAACTGTTGGTCAGAAACGCTGATGTAGTCCCACAAACGATGCATTAACGTTCGCCTGACGAAGTATTGGTGTTCGGACACAGGATGTCAAGTAAATCGGTGTACATTCGCGATTAACTTTTAAAGAATATAAATAAAATTTATAAATAATATTTAATGTGTGAAAACAGTGCATAAACTTTCTTGCATTCAATTTATTTTATTAAAGTAACTAATTACTTTAATTAGCACAACTTTATCTTGGCGCCCGGGTTACCAAACTGAATAACCCCAAAGGAATCAATGAACTTTATTCAACAAAGATAAAAATTCATCACGTCAGCGAGACAGCTGCGTGCCGCGATTATTTCAAATAGCGAAACTAACAAATCTTCCTGGCCGAAATAAGGCGAGAAAATTTTGAAAAGTTAAATAGATAACAGATTATTTTAAATAACTGCTAGTTTTTTTATCCGTAATATAAGAAATGTATGCAATATCTATTCACTGTTTATTCGTCTGTACGTTATCTCTGACACAAAATTGCAAACAATATTATAAAAGGGTGTCAGCGACAGAATAAACGACGGCACTCGAGTACAGGAAGTTGATAATAAGTACATGGGACGTAAGGGTGGCTTTTGTTTCTGGAGGGGGATGAGTTGATTTATGTCATCACTGCAGACTGTAGGGAGGCGGGGGACTTTATACTTAGTTGACTAGTTGCAGTATTAATATACTTAGTTAATTTGAACTGCAAGAATATAAACGAAAATTTCGTTCCAATTTTCGTTAAAATGTTTTAATTTTACTTTTGACTTACTACAGAAAAAAAATCCCAAAAAGTTTAGCGATAAACATCCTTTTTTAAGTCTTTTTGTTTTTCTAATCTCGAAATACCTTATAAGCTAACAAAAGAGAATGGCCGAAATAAATTTTTGAAAAAATGTGTTACAATATTTGGTCAAAATATATGCATATATTGTTTATTAATTACCATACGTTGTTAGATATATATTTCTATTTTTCATTTTAAATTAGGTTTAAAATATATAAACATTTTCTTTGCAAAACCTAAATCTAATCTTGAAATTTTCATCCAAAAAATAATTAAATGAAATTAAAATACTACTACTCAAATAACCCTTAAATAATTCTTCATCTAATCTCATTGTAAACAAGGCCTAAAATAATTTATAGGTTATGTTATTACAACAAACTAATAATTTGAAGAAAAACTCGTGAAAACTAAAAATATATAATTGATAAAATTTAAACATTCAAATAAAATCATGTATGCAATTTTAACCTAAACAAAATTTTTAAACAGCAATTAAAATCATAATTAAAATAAAATAAATCAGCGCAACAAAAAGCCACAAATTGAAATTTGACGACGTTGTACATTTTGTAAAATGGAATCGTAGTAATTATTGGTCTACAATTAAAATATTTAATTTACCGATATTGGGACATTAAATTATTAACAGTTTAACCTTCGATTAGCAGTTAATGGTTGTTCAAGAAACTGATATTGATTTAAGTAAAGATTAAGTTTAACGATGGATTATGTAAATTAATGGATTCTTAATTAATCCTTTATAAGCTTAAGTAGTGCTAGACAGGATACGTTAAATATGCCAAGCGCACGCTACTTATCTGTGTTTCAAGTTGACTCCAAACTTATACGGAATGTGTGTGTGTGTGTGTGTGTGTGTGTGTGTGTGTGTGTGTGTGTGTGTGTGTGTGTGTGTGTGTGTGTGTGTGTGTGTGTGTGTGTGTGTGTGTGTGTGTGTGTGTGTGTGTGTGTGTGTGTGTGTGTGTGTGTGTTTAACGTCCGACTATTGTGCACACTTGGGCTAATGCAGACGATGGGATGATTCATAGCGTATGAAAATGCCAAACCCTGACCGGGAATAGAACCCGGGTCCTCGGGGTGAAAGCCCAGTACGCTATCAACTTAGGCCACCGAGGCGGCTCCTTATACGGAATGATCTGTAGATACGATATCCAGGTCAGTAGCATCCCTTCACAATTTAAGACGAGTAACCAATCTTTTCTTGAAACTTACCAATTTCATCTTTGTAAATTAGCGTGAGCTATCCAAAAGATTTTGAAATAACATGTGAGCCAAATAAAAATGAATTTGTGATTGAAAATGTTTTATTTAATGTTAAAGATTTTACCGTAAAAGATTTAGAATTTGTAGTTAAATAGAAGCGATTTGTTTCTATAAAATATCATTATAATTATTAAAGTCAATATATGTCTTTAAACTTAAGGTTCGAGAAGCAGTTACTGTAGTAAGCTTTACTTTTTCCTTGTCCTTATTAGTCTTTCTGTCATAAAATATGGACGTAAAGCAAAATTACATACCAGCAATTAGAAGTATTTCTCACTCACAAAGTTAGAATACAATTAGATATAACTTAGTGGAGATAATAAAAATGTTTAACAAAATATTTCTTTATTTTCAACTATTAAAAAACTATGTAATCTGTATAAATGTATGGCAATCTTTAAAATGTGTAATAGAATTTTATTTCGAGACGTAAAGCATACAATATTAGGCTTGTATTACTATCAATGCTTGAAAATACTTTGGGCCCGGGAAGAGTCGACAACGCCCGTGAGATTATTGTACAAAACCGGAGTCTGTTTAAAATTTGAAGATATAACTTCCGGTTCTAGATTAAATTAAAAAATAATCACAACACGCAACTGTCTAGCTGAAATGATGGAAGCTAAATTTCTATCATTTTTTATTGAATTGAAAAGATATTTCAAATGACCGCCATTTTAAAATTTTTGAAGAATTTTACTGGTAACTAAATTTGTCTAAGCTATGAGAATCGATTTTTTTGCGTTTAACTTTATCGTAATTCAGCACATTTAAAATTTGATCGAAAATACAAAAACTTCATCGCCGTTTGGTTAGTTTTCGTATTTTACATGGCATTAGTTTTTAACACTTTGATTAAAACGGCTGCCATTTCGTTGACACTTTTAAAAATATTATTCTGTTCAACGAACCGCCTTTAAAGCCAAATTTGAATCAAATCGGACTCAGAAAAAAATGCAAATGTGTTGTTAAGAATTACAATACTGATCGTAACGACCTTTCAAACCTAGAGGTAGGGATCAGCGGTCATCAGAGGTCGTGGGTCAATAATTCAAGCGGTCAAGCCATTATGGCCGCTACAAGATAATTATGCTTCAATGAAAATTCCCTTATTCTTTCGATTGTATTTGAGCTGCAAGTTTCTGTTATTAGCGAATATTCATTGAAAATGAGCTATGACTCAGTTCCGGGACTTTTAAATGAGCGCCGATAAATGATACATCTAGATCATTTTTCGAAGGGTAGTTAAAAATTGTGGTAAGTGTGTGTGTGTGTGTGTGTGTGTGTTTGTTTGTTTTCTAATATGTTCACGTTAGCAATGTCAGTCCGATTGGATTCAAAATTGGCACGAAATTACACCCGTTAGTTAACCGACAAAATTTGTTAACAGTTTCAAAATTGCCGCATTTCAAGTCTTTAAAAATGTATAATAGTCTTGCCCTAATTTTTCTTTTTAAATATGGCGTTCTTCTTCTTTTCGTAATCAGTATATTCGATGCAATTTGAAAATTTAAAATGCTAATATATGCGGATTTGAATGCTGATTATGATGGTGAAATCAGAATTTAAAAACGGTTAAGATGAAGAATACTTTTAGAAATTAGCTTCCATCAGTCATCGAGACAGCTGCGTGCCGTAATTATTTAATATTCTCTGCTCTTACTTGAGTTGTACGTTTTCATGGCCTACATTACCACTAATTCTGTTGAACCGATTTTGCAATTTTTTCAGAGTTACCGTAAGTTTTTTAGACTTTATTTCAGCTCCTTTTGAAAATCTAGAAAGTAATAAATTGTTTGCAATGTTTTTGCACAATTCTGCTTATTTCAACTTTAAGAGAATTACAATTTTTACTTATATCCCATATTCAAATTTTGTCTGTAAAATGGAAGGCATCAGTTCCGTTAACATAAACTAGTAATTCGAAAGCACTTTTCAAACTAAAGTGATAATAGGTATCGTTGTTACCAACCTTATACAATTTCCCTCCGTCCCTAAACTATTAACCTTTCTGGTTTTAAATTCCCAGCATGCAGTCGAACCTGTGCTGAATATCTAAGCGTTCCTTTGACTCCCAGCGCATTCTTCAGGCTGACTCGTTAACTTCGTTGCATGTGTTGTCCCACTTGGGATAATTTAATTGTTTTATTAATTGACTTTTCGAACGGCGCCTTTGTTCTTACATTGTTTTTAACGGTTCAGTTCATAACGGGTTCGATTCGACAGATATAATTGTAAATACAGGGTGTTCCGTGATGTAGGTCGTTCAGTTCAGTTTAATTTAGTTTATGATGTATGATTTAGAGTTATAATTTTATTCATGTAACTACATACACTGTAGTGTTTAGACGGTAAAAATGTAACTAAACTTTGTAGTTTTTCTTGCTACTCGAGAGGAAGTATTGCATATGTCAAAAAATCTGTCTTTATATGTTAACAAATCTTCACGTGTATGTTTATGCGAACACAAGCGCACATTGGAAAAACAGTGGAAATATAAATGTGTACTATATTTTGAATACAGTTATCGAGATAATAAGACTTTACAAAATTTGCCTAAAATCTGTGTTCTAATCACTATATCCAATTAGCTAATGTATATATATATATATATATATATATATATATATATATATATATATATTGTTCATAAAATGTGTGTGTGTGTGTGTGATTGATTTTCATTTTTATTGTTTTTAATTTAGGTACTTTTTAATGGGGAATGTTCGATTTGAATGAATGACTATTCTTAGCTCCTGTTGCAAAACCACTGCGACCTTCATAGATCTATTGTACCTTCCTTCTTATATTCCTGAGACTCTCAGTTACAGTATCTTCTCCAGTCCTAGCCTTTCCACGAAGCAAGGATTTCAAGAGGATTCAAGGTAGCTAGATCCCTCACTTCTAATCGGTAACTCCCAAAATACTAGCTCTTTCAGCAATCGCCTCACAGTGTACCGACACGTAATAAGCGTTCCCACTTTCCTCACTCAGTGTGAGAAAATTTGATCTTCTACTGATCCAAGATTCTAAAGATGTCTCTTAATGGCGCTATACTCTATAAGGAAACCCATCAGCAGTCTTTTCCTCTGCTGCAGTCAAAGTTCCCGAGGGGCTCCTTGGTCTGTCTTAAACTTCGATTATCTTTCCATAGCTCAGATCTTCTAGTCTCTTTTTCCTTTTTAACCTTTGTCTTGAAGTAGCTATCTTCAAGTCCGCAAAACAGTTCTGGTCCTATAACGTGGGTCGATGCCTCCTTCCTTGTCTGTCTATCTGCTTTCTAGTTTCGTTTTATCCCAGTGTGTCCTGGTAACCACAGAGGGGTAACCTTATTGCTCTAGCCCAGCCTATTTAACTTTGCAGACATTACCGAGCTGATGATTGGAGATCTCAACGTTTTAACGGCTGCTTGACTATCTGACTTGATGGCAATATTTTCCCCATTGTATCGCCTGTCAAGATTTTTTTGCACACATCTGTCAATAGCATATACTTCTGCCAGCAAAATATTGGGGGTGGAAAGTTGGATTAAATAATCAATGGCTCGTGAGTATCGTTTTCTCTGTTGGATACTATTTCCAGTACTTTTTTATATATTTTATTTGTGTATTTTTTGGGAAAGAAATAAAACTGCATTGAATTTTAACGACTCCTCAAAAACAGGCTTAGAGATCAGGATCGGTGATCATTTCAAGGTACCGGGTCAGGGTCTCATAATAATGGTCTTCACTTTCCAACAGAAATTCATGCCATATTATGTGTGTATGCTATTTTCCATCAGAATCGGGTGATTAGTTTAGTTTCCAGAAATATGCACAGATCTAACACAATATTAATGTAAAAATCTGAAAATCGAATTTTGTACCATAGCAATAGTCTACATGAAGAAGTAAAATTTGCATTTAGGAAACCCTTTGTTATGTTCTAACTCAACGTATTTTGTACACTACGTAAAACTAGAAAACAAAATTTAATATTATTTTATATTTTGACAAACAAATTAAATAACCAACTGGCGTATATATTTAAGAGATAAAAAAACAGTATAAGAGAACCCCGCCTCTTACCCTCCTACAGTCTGGAGTGTTGACATAAATCTCCGAGCAACCCCCTCCCAAAAACAAAAGCCACCCTTCCCTACTACGTACTTATTATCTACTTCCCGGTTTCGAGTCCCGCCATTCATTTTCCCGCCAAAATCCTGTTGGCAATTAATTAATTGTCTTTTCTAATTACAACGGTGACTGTGTAAAAAAAAGGGAATATTAAAAATAATTTGTTACCGTTACGTAACTCGTACCGCAAGCGTTTGAACGGTATTTTGGCGGATTTTGTAGCAGTTTTAATTTAAATAACGATAATCAGAAAAAAATCTAGAAATTATTGGAAAAGGGAAAGTCTTAATAGTGTTAATTATGTCAGGATTCATTTCCGTACGTTTTCGATCCATTCTAAATTTTGTTAAATATTTGAAAAATTTAGATAATTCCTCATCTTGATTTTTTGGGTAAAAAAACGTTTAATTTTTTAGCCACAAAGGTTAATTAATTTCGTGAATTTTATGAGATCTTTTTATTTTTTAATATAAAGGTTTTTGAAAGCCCTTTTTGGTGAAATACAGTTAACAATAATTTTTTAAATCGACCTTCATCAAATTTTGTTCTAATGCAGTCCATAATTTCCAGACATAAGATATAGATCTTTACGTAAGATATGATTCTTTATGTGTAACAAATAGTTGAACAAAATCTGACGAACTGATTTTGAAAGATTACGCCGATTTTAAAGGGTTTTTCTGTAGCTTACGAAATAGATTGTTTTGTGGAAACTATTGAAAGCGAGAAAGTTTGTGCAGCATTTATTTACTTTCAAACTGTACGAAGTAAAAATAAGTTGGGACGATCGTGAAAAATCTTGAAATTTAATTGGTTCTTTCCGTTTTACAGTTAGATATCCATAGCTCTTAAGCTGTAGCCGCACTTGTTACTGCACCCCGTTCTGTAACCAATGTATGAATGATTGTAACAAAGAGTAGACAGTATCTTGTAACATCACGCTGTTTCTAGCAGACAGTTAAAGTGAGCAGCTGTTGGGTTTAGTGATGCCATCGTACCTCTAGCTCGTACTACTCTATAGACACACATTCACTACTCTACATAACCTGGTTAACTGTAAAGTGTAAAGCGACCCGTGCTGATGGAGTGTATGGCACGGCCTAATGGTGTATCAAACGGAGCTCTAGGATACTCAACGAACAACAAAAAGCAGACCAAATGGGGCACAAACTCCGTGATAAAGGTTAAGACTAAGCAGAGAGAAATTGAAAGGAAATTAGTAGAACAAGCATCTGAGAAAACCTCAACAATGAACTGGGAAGTCACCAGTTAGAAGTGCGTGAGTTATCCACATTTAATCCTCTCCAAATTGTAGACTTTATGAAGAGATTAGTACCGGAGAAGGCGCTGTCACTGAGCATCTCAGGAATACAGAAAGTGGGCACAGTAGATCTACAAGACCGTAGTGCGACAGTAACCATAGAAAGTCATTCATTCATTCATCTTACACCGTTACTTGTAACCAGTCTCGGCTGTTCCCGCAAGTTGTCGTAAAGTGGCTTTTAGTAAAGGACGTAACAAGTTACTTCTTGAACCAATGTGGGCAGCTTGTACCTTACCTCGTTACCAAGATCATATTTCTTGTTGATGCGGTAATATTAAGGATTAGTTAAGTTGTCAGTAAAGTCAGATTGTCGTGTTTATCTCCAAGAGTTTCTAGAAGTAGGTTTTTGTAGCTGCTTTTTTTGGTTAACTGTGTAGACTTATATGCGAATCAATGGTATGGTGAGTCCAGTTATGTTTTGTTATTGTGTATTTCCCTCGCTCCTAATTACTGATTGCTATTTTTTCTTCATTTGATACGTAATTAGTGTGGATAACAGTTATTTGTGTCAACGATAGCTATTATAACTGTTAGTGTTTTTGTTTTGCAGCTGCTTTTTTTGGTTAACTGTGTAGACTTACATTCGAATCAATAGTATGGTAAGTCCAGTTATGTTTGCCGCCTCGGTGGCCTAGTTGATAGCGTACTGGGCTTTCATCCCGAGGACCCGGGTTCGATTCCCGGCCAGGGCTTGGCATTTTCATACACCGTCGCATAAATCATCTCGTCGTCTGCATTAGCCTAAGTGTGCACAATAGTCGGACGTTAAACACAAAAAAAACCAGTTATGTTTTATTATTGTGTATTTCCCTCGCTCCTAATTACTGATTGCTTATTCTTTCTTCAGTTGATATGTAATTAGTGTGGATAACAGTTATTCGTGTCAACGATAGCTGTTATAACTGTTAGTGTTTTTGTTTTGTTGTAACTGTTGTTATAGATTTGTTTGACAATTTTGGTTATGCAGTGAAACAATGGTAGGGTATAATTACTTATTTAATAGAACCACATAAAAAACCATTCTGGAATCCCAAAAAATGCTTGAATTTCAATAAGTTTTAAAAAATAGTGCCTGGGGAAGCATTGCCCAAGAAGTGAAAAAAATCTTCAGAGGAATAAAAATGGAACGATTGTTGTCTTCATTTAGCAGAGAAAACGTAAAAATAGAAAAAATAACTGCCAGTTGTTTTGGAATTTAAAGTCAGCTAACCAACGTAATGCCACTGTGAATACTTCAAATATAACTGTGAATCGTATCATTTAACTGTAACTGTTATATCGTTACCATTTGCTCGATTTTTTTGCTTAGGCCACAATAATGGATACAGATAATAGCTACTGCAGCTATTTTAAAATCCAAGTCACCTAACAATGTAATGCCACTGTGAATACTTCAAATATAACTGTGAATCGTATCATTTAACTGTAACTGTTATATCGTTACCATTTGCTCGATTTTTTTGCTTAGGCCACAATAATGGATACAGATAATAGCTACTGCAGCTATTTTAAAATTCAAGTCACCTAACAATGTAATGCCACTGTGAATACTTCAAATATAACTGTGAATCGTATCATTTAACTGTAACTGTTATATCGTTACCATTTGCTCGATTTTTTTGCTTAGGCCACAATAATGGATACAGATAATAGCTATTGCAATTATTTTAAAATCCAAGTCACCTAACAATGTAATGCCACTGTGAATACTTCAAATATAACTGTGAATCGTATCATTTAACTGTAACTGTTATATCGTTACCATTTGCTCCATTTTTTTTTTTTTTTTTTTTTTTTAGGCTATAATATTTTTATTATTATTTTATTTCAAGGCGAAAAGCACATTGAGGCTATTATCGCCTCCCTAAATGTAAGTGTGAGTGTAAAGTACGTGTAGTGTTGTAAGTGTAAGTGTGTGTTAGACTGGGGTACCGCGAGAGACGTCTAAGTCCTCTCAATAGGTGCAGCTAGTCTGCAATCCCCCCCCTCGGGGTTAGGCTACAATAATGGATTCAGATAATAGCTACTGCATCAATTTTCAAATCCATTCACTGTAAAAAAAATCGTTGTTACAAGTGCGGGTAACAAGTATTGGTTACAGAGAGATGATCGGTTACAAGTGACATCAGAAACAGTTGTAACCCAAGTAACAGGTCAAGGTAACAGAGCGGGTACAAATCTCATTCATCCTGTCTGAACTTTATATTCCATCCTAAAATCATAAACCTTCTCTTCCAGCTTCAACTAATTTGTATAAGAACGATATTATCAGACCTTTAGCGGAATTAATAAACATAAACGAAGTTGTTTGAACTTTACCAAATGTCGTTAGTATCTAGTTCGATCTGTTTCGTGCAAATCGGTTAGTCAATGTTTTATGATTTGGTAATACCTTAAAACCAGTCGCGGTTATTTAAAAGCACCATGGAACGAAAGTCACCCCAACGAAATAATGCAAAAACTATTTGATCATATAACATAAGGAAAGTTTGTATATTCGAAGGGCGGACGGTATATTTTCAAATTATTAATAAAAATTATGCTTTTGGAATAGATAATACAAACTTAGGCTACAGACGGAAGTGCACCCAAATAACGAAATACTGACATTGCCGAAAATTGCGAATTTCCTTCGTGTTAGATTTTTACACAAAATGCACAGTTTGTCAGCTTGGAAATGTTTGACGGCTGGAAACAATCAGTGTTAGTTTAGAAAATCCCACGAAATGCTGAAGAAATCCCAACAGATAATTTGAGTTTTTAACCTTGTAAATTAAATGTTATTATAATGTTATTTTAATTACAGTATGCTGCCATACAAAACCGTTTTACTTGGGTTGTTAAGGTAATCTGGAAAAAAGTTCCAACAGTTTTTATTATTAATTACACGCATTTAATTATCTTTTCGTGATTACAAACACGTGAGCTACTTTCGCGCAGTAGTAATCGCGCAGGTTATGTTGATCGCTTTTATTTTTATTTTTTTTTCTTACTTTCCGAGGTTTTCTCACTTTTATATTTTGTATTGTCACTATTGGGCACTTTTTTGGTAGGGAAATTACGAAAATCGACAAAACAAATGAAAACTCATAATTGTCTAAAATGTTAAGTGCCAATCGCATTTGGAAAAATAAAATATTTCCCTCCGTGCTACGCGACCAGTGCAATACGTTGGTAACATCTATTTTACTGCCTTGAGGTCGAGTGTCGTCCGCTAATAATTTAGGCTGTCAAGACCCCTAACCTAAATGTCCGCCATTTTCGTCATTGCTTTCAGTTCGGCATTTGCGGTATTTCGGCATTTAAACCACAACACGTTACAAACTTTGTAACAAGCGTTTATAACATAGCTTTAGACGTACGAGTCGTTCGGGGGGGAGCACAAAGCTAGTTTCGTATACAATTAGGCACCATATAAGTTGCCTTAGCGGCACCAGTCTGCCTAAATACGATACAGTTTTATAGTTCTGTAGTATTAGCCAGCATTCCACGTTTCTGTTAATACTTTTATTTTGACTTGTCCAGTACTAGGCTGTTTTCATTAATACTACGTTATAGTTCGTGTCCTTTTAAATACTTATACTCGTACAGTAGTTTTCTTTTATTTACGTAAAAGATTAATTCCGTCCAAAATAATATTATAATACTATATTTATATACCTGTAGCCCCGCGCGACCTTTCGGAGCTAATGGGAAAAATAAACGACTAATGTACAGCAGGAAGTTGAACAGTGTTATAAACAATGTTCGAAGTGACAACGGAATCCTCGGTCAATTTTCGTTCGGGAGTTTCTCCTGCAGCTACTTTTACTTTTGCGAAAGAATTTAACTCTTGAGAAAGTAACGTATAATGCACTATTCTTTAATTCAGTACTTCAATTTTAACATTACTGTACATAACTTGT
This sequence comes from Callitettix versicolor, assembly GCA_022606455.1. NCBI lineage: Eukaryota > Metazoa > Arthropoda > Insecta > Hemiptera > Cercopidae > Callitettix > Callitettix versicolor. Next base: position 28,186,939 of record CM040186.1, read on the forward strand.
TAAGTGAAATCGCTGCTAGACCAACGTTGCTTCTACTGTTTCTTGTCAATATGAAGTTCTGTTAAAATAGACGTTAAAGTTATATTTAATACTTTTATAACCTGTTTAATACATTCATTATATTTAGTACAATAGACCTTAATTTTTTTCTACCTTCTACTGAAAACTATAAAATTAATGACTGAATTCTCACATTGTACCTTACTGAAATATTTAAATAAAATCTACTATAACCGGATTTTACATTACATAAATTACGCTATAATATTTATTGTTTACTAAAAGCAGAGTATTTTATTTAATAAAATTTACATTCTAGAACTGACCTAGATTGTTACCGATTCTACTTTCAAAACATACTCGGTCAAGTCTTGAATACATTAATAATTTAAATATTACATTCAACAGAGTTTTTAGTAGTAATCAGCTGTTTTGGTACACACACAATTATTTTTGTGACATATGCCTGCATTGTAGTGCTCTCTCATGGGTACACGTTATCCTACTCCTGGAATTTTGTTTACAAACATTTTATTGGTTTTAAATCTATTGTATTTTACTATAAAATGGAAAAGTACGAGGCGTACTTTAGTACGAGGCGTACTATTGAACACCAGTAAGTTCCCTGGTGTTCTGACGAACCTGTAGGCCTAGATACCCAATATGTGTAGTTTCTATAACGCAGGTTTTTATTTTCGATACAAAACCGATCGGAATACTTAACATACTAATACATGAAAGATATTATTATATAATATTCAAAATCATATATATAATTCGGTCTGTAATATAAGTGCGAATTTTAAAAAATGCTTCTTTCTGTTTTACATGTTTACTTACAAGACGTTGCCTTTAAATAATTTGATATACAGCCTAAGTCTTTTTTTTAATAATTTTCATATTATTGACAGCTGTTGCATTGCCACGCTACAACCTTTCCGCAGTGTTAAGGTCACCAGCCGCGACTGATTAAAACTTATGTCCTCATAACTGCTAGACTTTAACAACCTAGCAAAAGGAAATAAGAATATTTAACTAAACTTGCAAAACCGACAATGTGGAGATTGTATACAGGACTACAGATCCTGTCTTAACAAGATTATTACATACAATGAATGAAGTCTGTATCCTCAATTATTACTTCGAAACACGCCTTTTAAGTGTTCTGTGCATTTTGTGATTGTTTTTTTTGCTTTAGTCAATAGTTTCTGGCAGCTGTATACCGATTCAATCGTGACACGCAACTGATGGAAGCGAATTTTGCAAAAATAATTTTTTTATCTTGACCTTTGAAATTTTTATTTCATTATTATAATCAGCATTAAAATCTCCATAAACTAGCATTTCAAAGTTTTAAATTCATTGAAAATACGAAAATTAAACTTCTTAATTTTTACGAATTTTGAAATTTCAAAACGCTAAAGTATACAGTTTTTTAACGCTTACCATCGCGAAGAAAATTTTCAAAAAAAATAGGTACAAAAGTTACGAATTTTAAAAAATGTGAAATGGTCGCCATTTTTAAACTGTTGAACGAATTTTGTTGTCAGAGCTATTACAGCTAGACAATCAGTTGAATTTGTAAAAACTATTACCGAAATCGATTTTTGTTTCAAGTTTGAATCAAATTAGACCAAAATTTTGAACTACTAAAACACACACACACACACACACACACACACACACACACACACACACACACACACACACACACACACACACACACACTATAAATAGCGGAGATGACAGGACAACCAGTAGACACCTCAAATCACATGATCTATTGGAGCGGCTGCCAATTAATGGTGGCGGTTTTATATTAATTCGTAATGATCACCTGATTTCATTAAACAACTGATAAGCTACTCGTATAATACGTTTCAAGTTGTATTGTTAAAAACTAGCAATATTAACAACAATTATTATAAACGTTTATATTAATTTTGAATGTATTATAAACGGTTACAACGTGCACGTGTTCTTTAACTAAAGAAAAATACTGAAACTAAAGCAACACAACGTTTTCATGTAATGCGTCTGTACTATTACCGCAAAGGAGGAAGGAAAATAAAGAGACAGAAACAGATAGACGAAATTCGTTTGCTCGTTTCCGTTTCGTATATCCGTTACATTATAAAGGTTCGTAACACTTTTTCTATTCACTCCTCTCGTAAAATCTAACATTTTTATCAAAACAAAATGGCGGCTGGCAGGAAAACAACGCATTTTCGGACCCATGTTTACAGAATCCTTTTTTAAAATTTTAATATAAAAAAACTACTGCAGAAGTTTGGCAGCTTATTTTAGAAACACCCTGTATAAAACAATCGACTGCAATGAAAGTACTTATTAGAAAATAAAAGTTTTAATGTTATTGAATTTGTTTCCAGTTATTTCCTCCAGCGATATTTTCTCATTGTTCAGATGTCTTTTGTATGGCTAGTATTATCTGATTTCCATCTCACAGGCGATCGCCTTAAAATATTCCGTGCAAATTGTGTATGTATTCATGTTAGCTAATAGATCCTGACGTGTTTTCAGTTCCGCTAGTACACTAACAATGTAATACAACAAAGTATTATGCACTAATACGTCGGAAGTATCCAGTAATCAGGTAAACAATCGCAATCAGGAAACGTTTACTTTAATGCATTTATCCCACAAGAACGCTCGACGAGCACTCTGGCGTAGAAAGTTTGACCTAAAACGTTTATGCACCGGTGAAAATTCCTTTTACATTCTGACAACAGTTCGCGGATATTATTACGGTAATCACAGATGAGGAATGAAATCACAGATGCGTTATAGAAAGTCCTGATGAGAGGAAAGGACCTGTTAACATGTGTAGGGAGACACGTGCTCGACGAAGCACTGACTTTCTAACGAGGAATGGATTATAATTCAAATATGATTACAGGAAATTACACTTGTCCTGGCAGTTAGAAATTTGCAAAATTCGGGGTCAGTGGGGTAGTCGTGGTTTTACATGGCTTGTGCGCTGAGCAACAATTATTTGTTCGCGTGAAATAAATTAAATATTACCGACTGATCACTGATTCTCAAGAAACATGTCATATGGTTGGTTTATGTTTTGGTAAAAAAGAGGGGAAATAAGTTTAATTTCTCAAAATCAGTTTACCAAATTTTGATCATAAATGAAAAATCAAAAAACTTTAGTGCAACAAATTTGATATTTACGGTCCTAAAGTAGTTAAACAAACGGCGGTCAGGGTTTTTCTACAATGATTTCAGTAATAAATCTTCATATATGGTCACAATTTAAGCAAAACCTGATTAATCGATTTCATAAATGTGACATAGTTTTAGACAGTGATAGAACAATTAAACACTATACATTTGCAACGCAAATACTTTGGGCTGTCGAAAAACGAAGCAAAATGACAATAAAACATAATTACAAATACTTCCAAAATCGAATTTAAACTTTTGAAAAAAAAATTAACCAACCAAAAATGTGTGTTGCTTCAGTTCTAATTGTAGTATTTTCAATTTCCCGAAAATAGTAACGGGAATTGTTAAAACTTGTTGATGGGTTTTGCGGTTACAAACTCATTCTTTTCTACAACCAAGTCTTACCAAAGTAATGAGAAATAAAAAAGCCGTAAAAAATAACAGGATGTAATACAATACTTTGACTGGATTTGTTGCTTTAAACTGTACAGCTGTAAAAATAACAGTGTAGTACAATACTTTGACGAGATTTGTTGTTTGCAAATTGTAAAGCCGCAAATATAACAGTGTAATATAATACTTTGAATGGATTTGTTGTTTGCAAATTGTAAAGCTGTAAAAATACCCCGCAGATGGGTGCAGACTACCTGCACCTATTGAGAGGATTTAGACGTCCCTCGCAGTACCCGAGTCTAACACACACTTACACTTACAACACTACATTTACGACTTTAACACTTTACACTCATATTTACATTTAGGGAGGCGATAATAGCCTCAATGTGCTTTTCGCCTTAAAATAAAAAAAAATGAAAATAACAGGATGTAGCCTAATACAATACTTTGACGGTATTTGTTGTTTGCAAACTGTACAGCTTTAAAAATAACAGTTAAATAAAAACCTTTGACTGGATTTGTTGTTTGAAAATTGTAAAGTCGTGAAAGTAACAGGATGTAATACAATACTTTGACTGAATATCTTGTTTGCAAACTGTACAGCTGTAAAAATAACAGTGTAATACAATACTTTGACTGGATTTGATGTTTGCGAATTGTACAGCTGTAAAAATAACAGTGTAATACAATACTTTGACTGGATTTGATGTTTGCAAACTGTACAGCTGTAAAAATAACAGTGTAGTACAATACTTTGACTGGATTTGATGTTTGCGAACTGTACAGCTGTAAAAATAACAGTGTAATACAATACTTTGTATGTTTGCGAATTGTACAGCTGTAAAAATAACAGTGTAATACAATACTTTGACTGGATTTGATGTTTGCGAATTGTACAGCTGTAAAAATAACAGTGTAATACAATACTTTGACTGGATTTGATGTTTGCGAATTGTACAGCTGTAAAAATAACAGTGTAATACAATACTTTGTGTAATACAATACAGTGTAATACAATACTTTGACTGGATTTGATGTTTGCAGGTTGTACAGCTGTAAAAATAACAGTGTAATACAATACTTTGACTGGATTTGATAATACAAAAAATACTTTACAATACTTTGACTGATTTGATGTTTGCAAACTGTACAGCTGTAAAAATAACAGTGTAATACAATACTTTGACTGATTTGATGTTTGTAATACAATACTTGTACAGCTGTAAAAAATAACAGTGTAATACAATACTTTGACTGGATTTGATGTTTGCAAACTGTACAGCTGTAAAAATAACAGTGTAATACAATACTTTGACTGGATTTGATGTTTGCGAACTGTACAGCTGTAAAAATAACAGTGTAATACAATACTTTGACTGGATTTGATGTTTGCGAATTGTACAGCTGTAAAAATAACAGTGTAATACAATACTTTGACTGTTTGATGTTTGCAGATTGTACAGCTGTAAAAATAACAGTGTAATACAATGACTGGATTTGATGTTTGCAAACTGTACAGCTGTATTGTACATACAATACTTTGACTGGATTTGATGTTTGCGAATTGTACAGCTGTAAAAATAACAGTGTAATACAATACTTTGACTGGATTTGATGTTTGCGAATTGTACAGCTGTAAAAATAACAGTGTAATACAATACTTTGACGAGATTTGTTGTTACGTATTCGAACATTGCTCCAAATTGATCATCCAGTAAGTTAACGGGAAGTAATAAAAATGTTGACTGGATTTGGCACTTCAGATTGAAAAAGAGGATCAGAACTCGAGTAAACAATAAGGGTAGAAACTTGTTGATAGGATATGTTGTACGAGAGAACATAATGTTTTCGAATAAATTGTCTTTAAAAGTAACGAAAATTATTTAAATGTATTATTTGGTTTTGTTGTTACAGAAACACCCACTTCAACCAAATCTCTCGCGAAAGTAACGGGAAGTAATAAATTTGTTAGCGGGACTTGTTGCTACGTATTCCGCCATAGCTTTCACTAAATCTTACGCAAATTTAACAGTAAGCGATGCGGGTTATTGGCGGTATTGTTTGCTTTATATTTGACTGTTTCAACGACTAGTGGATATTTGGTGACAGTGTGTTTTCTTACTAAACGTCTTCCGGAAGTAATAAAATATCTTGGCAGGATTTGCCACTACATTTTCCCCACCGGCTCTGACGGAATCTCCGTAAAAGTAACGGAGCCACGGAAATTGAAAATGATAAAAGTCACGTTTGTTTTTATTAATTTAACATCTAGAATGAGATAAATGAAAACATTTTATAACGAAAATTCCCTCACCGTTCCCAACCAAACAAAGCTGAAGACGAAATATCCCTCACAGTTCACGTACTGACAAATTACAAAGACGCCACTCCAATGTGTACACCGCTCACGTAGTGTGTTATATTAGTTTACCGCCCCCTCCGAGATGTTCTCCGCCTCACAAACTGTTGCCAAATATCATTCTTGATATTACTGGTTTAAAGATGTATTCAAGCAACATGTAAGGTATCCACTGCGCTGTGTTTGGTTAAACACAACACGTTGCTTTATTTACGACACAGCATTTGTATATCTCTCTTTATCGCAACTCTAGCGTCCGCACGGTAAGTCCGGTAACAATAACAATCATTTTTGTAGTTTCTTTTCAAATGGGGCAAGAAAAAAAGGATTAAAATACAGTTCAAGCGACTTTTCGGTACTCTGTGATAAACCGTTGATTGAAAGATCTTCTTGTAAGTTGGTGGCAGTAAAAGTAAAATAATAATGTTACTTCTCTACTGTATGAAATATGGCAGTCGTGATAGAAATTAATTTTCAAATTTTTATGGGTTTCTTGACCAAAAAAAGGATTTTTACGTGGACGTACTCGCGCGTGCGTGCGTATGTGTTTGTTGTACATAATTGCAAACTAAAAAAACTGTTCGATATTGATAAAATTTATAATGCAAATCTGATACAACGATACCACTGTCTAATTTTTCAAAAAGTATTTTTTGTAAGTCTCTTTTTCGATTTAACAATCATATTTTCATAAAATATGTTTTGACTGTGTTAATAAAGATATGTTCAAATGTAGCTCATTAATAAATCAATACTGAGAACGGGCTGTTCTTTCCCACAATAATCAAGTTCAGAAACTATCGAAACAAACAGAAAAATTAAAAAATTGCAGGATTTCTTTAAATCGGTAATCAGATTTAGCTTAAAACATTGAATATAAACGGACTAGAAGTACAGCTACCATTATTAAAAGCGTGCTCGATATCAGCAACTAAAGTTCAAGTAGTTACGCTATTTGCCGCTACGAACGCTGTAATATGTAAGAGCAAGGGGGAAGGACAGTACTATTTTCTATTTAACTGTACCTGAACACTATGCCGCAAGATGACACAAGCAGGAGCGCTCATGGATCTTTCATAAGGGTTATAATTCTAATACCTTTATAGCCTATTCAGTGCTTGGTTAGATAATAAAAATACATATTATGACGTATCATATATATAACTAAAATCAATATATCATATTTGGAAAAAGTAAATTTTAAACAAATAAACTAAGACGCTGACCATTTTCGTTTTTTCTTTCTCTCTCTCTCTCTCTCTCTCTCTCTCTTACACACACACGCGCACACACACACACACACACACACACACACACACACACACACACACACACACACACACACACACACACACACACACACACACACACACACACAGACAGAGAGAGAGAGAGAGAGAGAGAGAGAGAGAGAGAGAGAGAGAGAGAGAGAGAGAGAGAGAGAGAGAGAGACACGAGCAGATATTCAAGTAAAAACCACATTTTTAGACTCACGGGTAATGAAACGAATACAACCATTAAAATCTAAAATTATTTTTTTTAACTATCGCTTATATTCTTTTACTTCGTTTAATAAAAATTAAAAAATGATAAATAAATGCACTTATCACTCCTTGTTACTACCAGTATAATTTTGATCGTTTATTAAATTGTTATTTTTATTATTTGATTTTTAAATATTTATAACCATTCGCTTTTACTAAATCTCACTTTTACGGATGTGAAAGTTTGTGCTGCCTACCAGTGGTGACTATATCGGTCAACAATCTACGCTCGGTTTATAGTCCACTATGTTTGTGTACGCTTCCCAAACAAGGGCCATTAATATTTCCGATTTTCGAAAGCCACACACGGACACGTAAATAGAACATTCCACTCGTTTAACATGTTTATATAGTTAAGGCAACATTATGTACAACCGGGTTCAATGACTTCGACTTAATTATAACCATATACAGGCTCGTAACTTCTGAACTGGTTGTTTTAGGCCAAATACGTTACAAACAAATGAGCACATTGCTTCTTGTATATTTATGATGAGGGGAAGTTTGCGGTAAATTTGTCTTTTTTATAAAGTACGATATTATGAACGTAAAAAAATCGATTTTAATATTCTGATGGGTCTATTCGTTCCCACGTCTCACGATTCCAAAAGAAGAGTTTTTTAACAAATTTCAATATGAAAATGAGCTGTCGGAGCATCCATTATGGTAAGTTCTACACACGGGACGTTAAAATGAGCGCCGATACTGACCTCTAGACCATTTTTTGAGCGTAATTTTAGTCCGTTTTAGATAACAAATCGGTTTTGGTTAATAGCCCGGACAAGTTTGTTAACCAGCAATATTCTTTTAATGCGACCTTTTAAAAGCTTTAAAGTTTTGAATATTTTTGAAAATATGATTTCAATAACGCAGTCAGTGTTAAAAACTACACACACTGGCCTTATGACTTTTCAAAATCCGTGGATATTAAACAATTCAGTTTGGCTGCGGCAGGGTCATTTTTGTATTTTTTCCATGCAATTTGGTACTTTAAAATGTTAACATATATATATTTAAATGCGTGAAATCATAATTTCAAAAAGATAAAAATTAAAATTACTTTTGGAAGTTAGCTTCTATCACGTCAGCGAGTCAGTTTATGACAATTTTGTTTACTTGAATAGCTTGTTAAAATTTGGTTTGTTCATCTTCAGAACCAATATTTCACGTAAAAAAAGTCCTATCACATTTTTAATGGTGTTTCTATGTAGTCTAAAATAAAAAATCGGAATTTCCCCCCGAAATCGGTTAGACATGTTTTAGTGAAATTTTGATCATATATAAAGTATGCTATATAAACTATATATAAGAGCAAATTGGGAAAAATAACAAAAAATTCCCTAACCTCGGGCGTTTTTTTTCGCTTTAGACCTGAAATATTACATTTATTCAAATTGAAAACACCGTTTTGAGTAATTATTCTTCATATACTGGCTAAATTTGAACATAACCTAAAGAACCAATTTTGTTAAAATAGATTAGATTTTCAGTTTTTTCTTTTACTTCTTCCGAAACAGATTTTTCATGTAACTATTGAATACAAGAAAGTTTGTACAATATTTGTACACCGCTTGTCTAAGTGTGACATTATGTCGCATGAATCCAACGACCGACAGATACGCCGTTACCGCTAAACGCCTACATAAATCACTGCCCAATTATATCGTACAGAGAGCCACAAAACTGGAACACAAAGTCACTTCTATAAATCTCACCCCCCCCCCTAGACCACAGGAAACAAGAGCTGTAATTTAAACCCTTCAACACCCTCCCATCCCCTTTCTTCTCATTATCTCAGTTGTTGTTTTGCAATCTAATTATTAAACTTAGAACGCGTGAAGGTTGTCTGCACTGCGCGTGCCCGATAAACCCAGCCACTTTGCATAATTAACTATAAATTTGTGTTAGATAGTTTGTGCACGGGAGCGTGACAAATAATGCACGCGTAAAAGTGCTACTGGAACAGTGATTGTGTAAAACAAACTGTTTTAGATGTACAATAATCGAGATAAGCAGATATCTCGCTGGCGTGATTGAAGCGCAATTCTATAAAGTACAAATATAAAAATAAGCTTTTAATTTTATACTTTTTTTAATCACCGTTAAAATTGTTTAAATTATATTTTTAATTTCAAAATTACATAGTAAATACGAAAATGAACTCTGAACTTCGTTTACGAAGAAAGATATTTTTCAAGATAAAAGTTGTAAAATTACTTTTAAGAATATCGCCATTTTGAAACTCTTGAACATTCTTCTGGGTGAGAGATTCGCCCTAGTATATACATATACTGTACTGATTTACGAGAAGGACTCTAGGGGGGATGGACCCATAACTTCTACTTTTAAGGGTGGAAGCTGTTTCGGTGGGTATAGAATATTCTGTGGCAAAATGTCCAAGGAAAAGTCTTGAAAATTTTACACCCAAAAAACGGGGATTCAACATAATTTTAGAATACAAATTAGTATTTGAAAAAAGCGCTTTTTTGTTTACAAAGTGACTTTTAAGTTATAGTAACGTGTCGATTAATATTACATTCGCTTAAATGTAACTTTATGATTGATTGTTGTTAAAAAAAAATAACAGTGCATAGAGACTAAAAGCCTGATATGCGAATACTTTTTAATGACCCTATTTACACCGGTACCCGAGATCGACTTTAAATTAGACTGATCTACTTGCCCCTCGTTTGTCAATTTTTCTTTACGTTACTCTCAATTCGATTTCAGTGCACGACGATATTTACCATAAGGGGGGGAGGGTAAAGAAGTATTCGCTTCAGTTATCTTAAGAAACCAGCTTAATTCAGTTGTGTTATTCTCAATTTGATTTCACTACACCACAAACTGTGCCATATCAGGCGTAAGGTATTCACTTCAAAAATAAAACGTTTTCATTGCGCATTGTAATATTTTTTTTAATTATCATTACTTACACTAATAAATAAATTAATCTGATTCATATTAATATTATTTATTATATATCTTGCATATTTCAAAAACTGTGAAATACTGTTTATTATTTGTTATTGTTATAAAAAACAACTATTATAAAGTACTTGTAACATCGTTACATCGACATTAATTTAGTGTTTTTTGGAAAAAAAATATCAACCATTTTCACTGTTTAGTCTCACAGTTACTTATATATATATATAATCACTGTTATTTGGATTAAAACAAAACAAATATTTAAATGACAAACTTCACCCCGAGGATCCGGGTTCGATTCCCGGCGACTGCTTGGCATTTTCATACGCTATAAATCATCCCACCGTCTGCATTAGCCCAAGTGTGCACAATAGTCGGACGTTAAAAAAAAAAAATAAAATGACAAACCTTAGATATTTTTTTAACGATGTTATTTTATTCAACTGGGGTGGGTATTTCCCTCCCTGCCTCTCTTAAGCCCGCCCATGGTTCGGGTCTTGGTTTCAACATAATACCTGCTCAAACATTATATTTTTTCAATAAAATTCACAAAAAGAACCGTAAAACATTTTTTCTGACGCTATACAAAATATCTTCCTGTCCCCGCCAGACACATTCAACTTACCGCGTAGACGCTTGAATGTTTCTTTTCCTATTCTATATAAAGGAGAACACAATATCTTAATAGAACTTTACCAAGAACCCGATACTGCAAGAGCCGCCATTTTGTGTGGAACATTGTGTTTAGAAAGTGACTTTTCCATTAAGGCTGAATGTAAAGGGTAAATTAATGTCGCCACTTGAACCACCCCTCCTTCTTACCTTAGCTAAGGCGACGACCCACCCAGCCCTCACCTTAAAACAAACCAAAACGGAATTAGATTAAACCTAGATTTTAGAAATAAACATTATGTTCGCCTTTCTTAGTTTATAATTTAAAAACAAATCTAGATATTTGTTTACTTTCTACAAATAAATGATGAATAGTCGTGATAAGCAACTACCTCGCTGACATGATAGAAGCGAATTTACAAAAGTAGTTTTCTTTATCTTACCCTTTTTGGCTAATTTCACCATCATAATCAGCTTTGAAAAACGAAAATGAACCCTGACCACCGTCAACAAATTTCAACGGATTTTTAAAATTCAAAATATTATTGAATGCAGTCTTTTCAGGTTGATTACGATGGTGAAGTCGGGCTTTGGAAAAAAATTAAGAGAAAAAAAAAGTTACGAATATCTGAAGATTTGAAATGACCACCATTTTGAAACTGTCGAACGAATTTTCTTACATAAGTTTGCATCGTATCGGACTAAAATTTTGAATGTGAGCGTTTTAAAACACACACACACACACACACACACACACACACACACACACACACACACACACACACACACACACACATATATATATATATATATATATATATATATATATATATATATATATATATATATATATATATATATATATATATATATATATATATATATATGTATAATCGGGTCTAGTTCATACCATGATTGATACTCCAAATGCTCACTTTTCCGATGAAAATTCGCTAATAAACTTTAAGCTGATTTGCTCACATACAATTAATTTTTTCAATGAAAGTTCAATGTTGATAGAAACAAAACCAAGTAGCTCTTAACAAAACGCTATCATTCAATAGTAGCTGTTCCCCTCATAGATATTAAATGAACTGTTAGGCGGTACGCGAATATATTATTAATAACAGTGAAAAAATATAATAAACCATTTCAAACTTTAGGACAACAATGTGAAACGATAAAAATTACGGGTAGTTAAGGAGAATGACAGCTTACAAAGTAGAAAATAAGGAAGAATTAAAATAAAACAAAAGCGAACAGGTTACAAATCACTGTTTAACAAAGTAGTCACGTAAACGTTTTAAAGTTCTTAGAATGACTGATACAGCAATTAAATTTTTTGCACCGAGATTGATTCTACGATGTAGGAATTAAATTTTTTGGAAATAATGTATTAAATAAGGCTCTTCACGATCGCAAACTGAAAAGGAATTCCAATTATCCTGAACAGTATAATTACCCCTTCAAGGAATTGAGGTACCGTTCAGGTAGGCTATTACTTTCTCTAGTGAATTGCAAATCCTGTTAGTAAAGATGTTTTCCAAAAAGGAAAAATATTATCGGTAACAAAAAAGAAAATATAATTTACAAATAAATAACGATTTGAAAATTAATTTAAAAAATGGTTAAGGTTGTCAACCTGTAGTCAGTTGTGGAAGATTAATATCTATAAAAGGCGTCTTCCTTATCTATTTTATTTGCCGGTCGATTACTTCAATTCCAATCAAACTTTTAACCTTATGCGCTTGTGTATAAAAAGTTTTTTCCATTATAACAAAGTAGAGGATCGAATACAATATTTAGTTTTTACGATAAAGTTAAGTGTTTGGCAGGATTTATGAAAGAACGCGGCGCTAAGTCCAATATATTTAATGTCAAATTGTAACGTTCTCGCAAAACGTGATCTAGAGGTCAGGATCGGTACTCATTTCATAGTTTCCAGTTTGGATCTTCACTATGATTACCACTCCAACAGCAAATTTCAACGAAAATGTACCAATAAAACGAAAAATTCAGGTATACCAACTGTCATCATATTCATCGTTATTCACTTTGTGCCAGCCTATTAGTGAATTTATTTTTGGGAAAATAAGCTATTGAAGCGGCCATCGTGGTAAGACCCAGACCGAGAACCTTAAAGTGAGCACCGATTTTGAACACTAGATAGCTTTTTAACGGGATGTTAAAATTATACAAACACATATATATGTAGCACGCTGACGATCCAATGTGATTGTAATATAGCACAAATATCGACTATAGTAATAGCTTGATTAAGTTCGTTACCAGCAAAATCCGTTCAACAGTTTCAAAATGGTGACCATATGAATTCTTTAAAAATGCGTAACTTTTATGTCTTAAACGCTTTTGAAAATATGATTTTCCTGTCGTATACATTAAGTGCATAAATTAACATTTAGAATTTTCAAAATCCGTTGAAATTAGGAAATATCGTGACTGCGGTCAGGGTTTGTTTTCGTATTTTCTATATAATTTGAAATTATAATATCCCAATATATGCAAGTTTATAATAGTTAAACCAAAATTTCAAACAGGGTGAGTGGAAAATGACATTTGAAAATTCGCTTCTATTACGTGAGCGACACAGCTGCGTGCCGCGATTATTTGCAACCGCACAAATAGAGATTTTGGTCTTTCGATCCGGGTAATATTTCCGCAACCACCGCCAGCAGACGCCGTTACTCAGGCCTATGGTTAACTAGCGGATATTCACGCTCGGCTGCCCTGAGCGTGTTAAGACACCGAGTACACCGCCGGATGTTAATCATAGATTAAGCGACAATTCTATGGATACAATGCTTCCTCGCGCGTTACGTCTTCAAACTCGAGTTGTAAAATCTGAAGGTAATTTCATCTATTGTTGGATTTATTACTTTTACTTTCTCCCTATTGACTACGCGTGAGCTGTAACGCGGGCTATTTGATGTCGTTACGCAACCCCCTACCATAACGTTACTCTCTAACACCAGTTAGTTACGCAAATTTCAGTAACTATCGAAAGTAATTGATCGATATCTAATTACTTCAACTTGACATATTTAATTAAACCTATTGTCATTGAAAGTAATTTACAAAATTTTTGTGTTACAATTCAACACTATCGCCTCATGCAGCTGACTCGCTGACATGATGGAAGCCAATTTCCAAAAAGTAACATATTCAAAAATAATTGCGATCTGAATTATTCTTACTTTCAATGTAATTTGATAATTTAAAATACAAATTCTTTAACCCTGATTACGACTGTCAAATAAGTTTTAAAAAATGAGTTTTTGCTATAATTTTCATAATTTTGACATTTTATATAATTACACATTTTAATATATATGAACGCGACACCAACGGCTACTATTGAGATCGTTCTGGTGTCCCCCCCACTGACCTATAAGTCATGAGGAACGCATGTAGACATATAGACTGCAGGGAAGTGGTGTCAGACTATCCTCAACTTTAGGGCATTTTAGAATCACAGAAAAGATCATAGACAATATTCTAATGATAGGGACTGATTAGATGGTCAAACGACATATGTTTTCTAGATATTTTGATATCAAGATAACATTTTAGGAGCAAGTCGTATGTTGGGAAACTTTATATCTAATATGATATACAGATAGTTCCAAGACAAATACAGACACTGTCCTTAAAGTGAAGAGAGTTGTTACCCTTATTTCAGGTATTATATGAAACAGTATTCCAGGCTGAATAAAAGCTACTAATGACTGTCTTCAGGAAAATTTGAGAAGTGTCTTTTCCTGATAGTGAAGCAGCAATCAAATCAATTGCAGGTATTACAATTCAGTCTAAACTGTTCCGGGTGTGTCAGGATAAGCTCCCACTCTGTCCCTGGGAAACCGAGTTACTCGTCATTGGGTTCTTGGGCGTAAGAGAGTTGAGAGTAATGAGGAGGCAGACCGACTGGCTGGACTGGGATCTGCATCTGAGTTTAATATACTCGTGCCGGTTTAGGTATTTCTCTGTCGTTGGCCGGAACTGCTATCGACAAGCAACACTAGGCAAGATGGAATACTATTCATGGGAATTGTCATAGCAAGCGCCTTTTTAGAAAGGTTCCTCATGGAGAGCTTAAAAGCGCAACTCCGTAAAACCTTGGAGCTCATTAAGAGCACTGTGCTGTGAGGGTGCACATGAACATGAAAGAGAGTACACTACAAGACACATAATTTATCACTGTGAGGTTCTTGCTAACAGGAGGTTAAAGGTTCAGTGTTTCAAGGGACCCTAAGGACCTCCAGCAGGATGAGCCAGTCAGCGGACTGCTGCACCTTATTAAGGGTACTAATCTGCTGAAGTAGTACTTAAGAGGATTAGATGTACAATAGGTCCGTCGATCCCAGTGCCTGGGGAATTCTTATAAGCCCTTCCATTCTTATGTGTGTACCTATCTAATATATCTCGAAATATATTATAAAGGGCAGAATTAGAGATCATTTTAAGGTCTTGACCGTGCTGGAAGTTTCTATAATTAATTTTTGTAAGTAAATTTTCTAATAATAGCGGCGTGTGGTTGTTTCGAAAATAGAAACAAATATTTAAAACTAACAGTGTTAAATAAAATTAATAAGAATAAGTTGGACACGCTTATTTTATAACAACTTCAACAGATTCTCAGAAATCACCTCAACCTCTTCAAAATGAAAACTTCATTTTTTTTGTTTTACATTTTAAGATGTAATTGAAAATACAGATATGTCTTCTAATTCTAGCGTTCGTTACTGTAATGCGTTTTAATACCATTAACTTCCATCATGCGAGCAATAAAGCCGATTGCCGCGATTATTCTGTCCGTCCTGCCCTAAGGAACTATTTAAAGTCACCTCAGTACTTGGTCGGGTTATCGGACAGTATCTCGGTTTTGTCCGGTCAAATCGTGGCCCGAGGCGAGCCGGATTCCAGCAGCTACAAGAATCGGATTACAAAGGTGTGGTACAATGCGTGGCCTCGATATACGCGGCTGTCAAGGACACGGCACGGAGGGAAAGGTTACTGGTAAAGCACGCCTGTAACCCACGGAGGGGCTGAGAGGGTTCTTAAATAAATGTTGCACAGAACGTCCTCTCATTCCTACTTTGGTAGCACATGTGGAAAAACCAGAACTAGAGGGAAGTACTAAACTTTTCGAAAAATGAGCGATAGATTTCCAATTCCGTTTAATTCACACAAACACAAACACACACACACAAACACAAACACACACATAAACAAACACACATACACAAACACACATACAAACAAACACACACATTTATCACGTATTTAGAAATTTACTTCTATCTCGTCAGTGTGACAGCTCTTACCGCGATTATGTAAAAATACGAAAGAGTTTGTATTTTCGGCACACCCTCTATATATACCGTCACATTACACCGTATACAACAGTTTCAGCTGTTATTTTCAGTTCACCGTCTTTACTTGAAGTGGAAACATACTGAAAAACATTGAGCAACGTTATCCAATCTTATAAAAGCAAAACTAACAAAAATAAACATGCAAAGCAGTTCCGTAACAGCTACTCGGCAGCGTTAACTGGATGCCGTAAAACTTTGCCTATTAAGGCGGGAACAGTTCTGCCAACCTAATCCAAGTTAAAATGTTCTTTTGTTAGCTTAACTCGATCATTAACAAGCGTACGATGTTTTTTTTGCTAAAGGGTTGGTACGCTTGGAAGGGTATTCTGTACAGAATGCGCTTTTGTGCTTTGAATTGATTCTTCTTTGTTTTATATGAAGTACATGGTAATTAAGGGTAGGTAATCGAGTTTAGCGCTGTTCGAGGTTGAAAAGTGGCAACACTGTACAGCATTTGCAGTCATTGCCATTTAATGGCCTTAGATAACAATATATTGTATAAGTAATTACTTTAAACTTCGGCCAGTCAGTATTTATTAATTTGAAATGCAGAATATCCACAAAATCTTGGTCTGATAAAAAAGCGCAATCAAATAAAAATAATCGCGGCACGCAACTGTCTCGCTCTATATGATACAAACAAATTTTCAAAAAGTAAATAATTATAACAATACTTGTTTATCCTTGAACGTTTTCACCATAATAACCATAACAGCATCAGCATAAACACTGTCATCAGGGTCATTTTCGTCAAATGGAATTTTAAAATTAAAAATGCAAATTTTTACTCTGATTAAGACGGTAATATAAAAAAAGTAAATTAAAAATTATTTTTTTAGGAATGACTACAATTGTCAAACTGTTTTACTTATTTTTTTTTTTTAACGTCCGACTATTGTGCACACTTGGGCTAATGCAGACGAGCCCAAGTGGACGTCTTACTTATATTGCTGTGGAATGAATGTTGCTTGGGTACCGAAATCGATATTTTGTTAAGTTTGGAAACGAATTGGTATAAAGTTGCAATCGCTACAGCGCTAAAGAAACACACACACACGCGCGCACACACACACACACACACACACACACACACACACACACACACACACACACACACACATTGTGTTCTGTATTATTTTAGCATGAGATAAATTTGTACTTCATTTCTATAGTGTATCCGGTTATTCGAATCATCTGCATTCCTGATAACAACAATCTTCAAATAATCCGGTAAAAGGGAGTTTTTCTATGTAATTTCGAACGTGAGCGTTGTAAAACACACACACACACACACACACACACACACACACACATTTTGTTCTGTCTGTATTGTTTTAGCATGAGATAAATTTGTACTTCATTTCTATAGTGTATCCGGTTATTCGAATCATTTGCATTCCGATATCATAACAATCTTCAAATAATCCGGTAAAACGTAGTTTTTCTATGTAATTTCGAACGTGAGCGTTGTAAAACACACATACACACACACACACACACACACACACACACACACACACACACACACACACACACATTTTGTTCTGTATTGTTTTAGCATGAGATAAATTTGTACTTCATTTCTATAGTGTATCCGGTTATTCGAATCATGCATTCCTGATAACAACAATCTTCAAATAATCCGGTAAAGGGAGTTGTTCTATGTAATTTCGAACGTGAGCGTTGTAAAACACACACACACACACACACACACACACACACACACACACACACACACACACACACACACACACACACACACACATACACACACACACACACACACACACACACACACACACACACACACACACACACACACACACACATTTTGTTCTGTATTGTTTTAGCATGAGATAAATTTGTACTTCATTTCTATAGTGTATCCGGTTATTCGAATCATGCATTCCTGATAACAACAATCTTCAAATAATCCGGTAAAAGGTAGTTGTTCTATGTAATTTCGAACGTGAGCGTTGTAAAACACACATACACACACACACACACACACACACACACACACACACACACACACACACACACACACACACACACACACACACACACACACACACACACACACACACACACACACACACACACACACACACACACACACATTTTGTTCTGTATTGTTTTAGCATGAGATAAATTTGTACTTCATTTCTATAGTGTATCCGGTTATTCGAATCATGCATTCCTGATAACAACAATCTTCAAATAATCCGGTAAAAGGGAGTTGTTCTATGTAATTTCGAACGTGAGCGTTGTAAAACACACACACACACACACATTTTGTTCTGTATTGTTTTAGCATGAAATAAATTTGTACTTCATTTCTATAGTGTATCCGGTTATTCGAATCATGCATTCCTGATAACAACAGTCTTCAAATAATCCGGTAAAGGGAGTTGTTCTATGTAATTTCGAACGTGAGCGTTGTAAAACACACATACACACACACACACACACACACACACACACACACACACACACACACATTTTGTTCTGTATTGTTTTAGCATGAGATAAATTTGTACTTCATTTCTACAGTGTATCCGGTTATTCGAATCATGCATTCCTGATAACAACAATCTTCAAATAATCCGGTAAAGGGAGTTGTTGTATGTAATTTCGAACGTGAGCGTTGTAAAACACACATACACACACACACACACACACACACACACACACACACACACACACACACACACACACACACACACACATATACACACACACACACACACACACACACACACACACACACACACACACATTTTGTTCTGTATTGTTTTAGCATGAGATAAATTTGTACTTCATTTCTATAGTGTATCCGGTTATTCGAATCATGCATTCCTGATAACAACAATCTTCAAATAATCCGGTAAAGGGAGTTGTTCTATGTAATTTCGAACGTGAGCGTTGTAAAACACACATACACACACACACACACACACACACACACACACACACACACACACACACACACACACACACACACACACACACACACACACACATTTTGTTCTGTATTGTTTTAGCATGAGATAAATTTGTACTTCATTTCTATAAAGTATCCGGTTATTCGAATCATGCATTCCTGATAACAACAATCTTCAAATAATCCGGTAAAAGGGAGTTGTTCTATGTAATTTCGAACGTGAGCGTTGTAAAACACACACACACACACACATTTTGTTCTGTATTGTTTTAGCATGAGATAAATTTGTACTTCATTTCTATAGTGTATCCGGTTATTCGAATCATGCATTCCTGATAACAACAATCTTCAAATAATCCGGTAAAGGGAGTTGTTCTATGTAATTTCGAACGTGAGCGTTGTAAAACACACACACACACACACACACACACACACACACACACACACACACACACACACACACACACACACACATTTTGTTCTGTATTGTTTTAGCATGAGATAAATTTGTACTTCATTTCTATAGTGTATCCGGTTATTCGAATCATGCATTCCTGATAACAACAATCTTCAAATAATCCGGTAAAGGGAGTTGTTCTATGTAATTTCGAACGTGAGCGTTGTAAAACACACACATACACACACACACACACACACACACACACACACACACACACACACACACACACATTTTGTTCTGTATTGTTTTAGCATGAGATAAATTTGTACTTCATTTCTATAGTGTATCCGGTTATTCGAATCATGCATTCCTGATAACAACAATCTTCAAATAATCCGGTAAAAGGTAGTTGTTCTATGTAATTTCGAACGTGAGCGTTGTAAAACACACATATACACACACACACACACACACACACACACACACACACACACACACACATTTTGTTCTGTATTGTTTTAGCATGAGATAAATTTGTACTTCATTTCTATAGTGTATCCGGTTATTCGAATCATGCATTCCTGATAACAACAATCTTCAAATAATCCGGTAAAAGGGAGTTGTTCTATGTAATTTCGAACGTGAGCGTTGTAAAACACACACACACACACACACACACACACACACACACACACACACACACACACACACACACACACACACACACACACACACACACACACACACACACACACACACACACACACACACACACACACACACACACACACACACACACACACACATATACACACACACACACACACACACACACACACACACACACACACACACACACACACACACACACACACACACACACATTTTGTTCTGTATTGTTTTAGCATGAGATAAATTTGTACTTCATTTCTATAGTGTATCCGGTTATTCGAATCATGCATTCCTGATAACAACAATCTTCAAATAATCCGGTAAAAGGGAGTTGTTCTATGTAATTTCGAACGTGAGCGTTGTAAAACACACACACACACACACACACACACACACACATTTGTTCTGTATTGTTTTAGCATGAGATAAATTTGTACTTCATTTCTATAGTGTATCCGGTTATTCGAATCATGCATTCCTGATAACAACAATCTTCAAATAATCCGGTAAAAGGGAGTTGTTCTATGTAATTTCGAACGTGAGCGTTGTAAAACACACACACACACACACACACACACACAGTGTTCTATATTGGTTTAGCATCAGATGTATTTTTACTCAGTTTCTATAGTATATCCGATTATCCGAACCATTTGCATTCCGGATCATAACAGCCTTCAAACAATCCGGTTAAACGAAGTTTTACTGTGTAATTTCGAATGTGAGCGTTCTAAAACAAAAAAACACACAGACACACAAAACACACACACACACACACACACACACACACACACACACACACACACACAAGAATGACTCAACAAATTATCTAACAGTTTTAGCACTTCGGCACTCATTACAAGGACCCGGGAGTGGGCCTTACTATGATAGCTGCTATAACACTGGTTCAGACTAACTGCATCTATTGAGAGGATTTAGACGTCCCTCGCGGTACCCGAGTCTAACACAAGCTTACTATTACAACACTACACTTACGACTTTAACAATTTACACTCACACTTACACTTAGGAGGCGATAATAGCCTCAATGTGCTTTTCGCCTTAAAATAATAAAAAAAGTAATTTCCCAATGGAAATTCCCAAATAGTGTATCAAGCAGCTTGCGCTGTACGCACAAGCCACCAGTCATTCACTCATTGGTCGGGGAAGAGTAAATTTCCACTAACATCAGCAGTTAAAAGAAGCCCGACACGCTTCCCCTTGATGTCAGTAAGTGAAAATAAGTGCCCCCGATACGCCGTTAGGGGGTGTGTAGTGTTTTACCCTCGTCAGCAGGATGAAACCCCTCAAGTAGTAAATCCTTGCCCCACCTGGTGCCTGGCGTTCGGGCCCATACTTTTTGCAGTTTTATTTCGTACAACAGCGCGCTGGAGTATCGTTCACTTAAGACAATTTCTCCGTTCTTTACGAGGTCGTCCTTTACGCTCGAAGAATAAACCGATTTGTAAAGGAAATGGTGTACAAAAAATCTGTAAAGGAAATGGTGTACAAAAAATCTGTAAAGGAAATGGTGTACAAAAAATCGCACAATTTTTCGTTTAAATATTTAAGTTGAACTCTGGGAACGCTGTAGTTCAGTCGGTTGGAAAGCGGTTAGTCCGCTACAAATCTGACTTGTGCACAGGTTCGAGTCCAGTTACAACAGTTGACTGTTTACCGGAAGTTACATCGATTATTCTAACTGGCACAAAGTGAAGCCGGAAAAAAATTAAAAAAGATAATATGAATTAAAAGGAACACTGAAATAAAGGTCTTAAGCCCTCAAATACGGTTCCCTTAATGAAAACGGTATGCTGCGTTTCGCGCGTATATATATATATATATATATATATATATATATATATATATATATATATATATACCGTAAAACATATGGCCTTACAACAACAACCGAAAAATAAATTAAATAAACATAAAAGCACCTAAAGCTAGTTACAGAAAAAATTGTGTTAAATAAAAAAGTAACTAATTTATTTTTGAAGAGCTGTAAAGAGGCTCTACAACAGTAGTAGTTACATAAATTAAATTTTCATAAACAAATCCATACGATACAGATATGTTGTCTGTAAAAGTTAAAGATACGGCACACTATCTACAAACATTAAAATTTTTCGTATTGCGTTAAAAACACGAAAATGAACCCTGACCGCCGTGAAATTAAATTTCTTAATGTTAACGGATTTTCAAAATTCAAAACGCTAATTTATGCAATTGCTAACGCTGATTACGACGGTAAGATCAGATTTGCAAAAATTTCAAAGACAAAAAAATTAAGAATTTACAAAATTTTTAAATGACCTCCATTTTGAAAATGTAATAAATTTTCCTGGTTAACGAATTCGTCCGAGTTATATTACGAAAATCGCCAAGTTTTAACCGAATCGGACTAACAACGTGAAACTCGATCGTGCTCCAAATAGGTCACACTTTAATAGGAGATTTTTAAATAAATTTTTCCATACAGAATTTCGCATCGAATCAAAACGTTTCCTGAGATTTTATACACTACAGTCACCCAACCCAATCTTCCAAGGATTTTCCCCGCTCAGTTTTCAATCTAAGATCAACTCTTTCGATTATATTGTGCAGTAAACGCGAACGTTTCCTTTAACCGCTCCTCACGTCTCCGACAAAACAAAAAGACCCTCCGCCAGGACGCGGCCAACAAACACAAGCTTGATGAAGCCTTCTTTGCTTGTCTAATTAAATTGTAATCCAATAAAACATAAACGCCGGAGATTTCTGTGTCGCCATAGCAACGTCTTGTTATGTTGCCATGGTAACGGGATATACAGTAATAAGCAATCTTTTGCTGTTTATTTATATCGACGATGACGTTACGTAATGGACCTACTATGTTGTGTCCTTTATTAATTTAATTTTAATCTCGGAAAAGTTGAAAGGCAGGATTACTCTGGGCTTTCCTTTCTCAATATTATGTAAAGAAAATATGAAGATCTTGGGATTCTAAAAAATATAATAGTACCACATCTCCTGAATATTTTTGTTTACTTGGATCGTCGTGTTTTCAATTTCTTTTTTCTTTCACAAATTACAAAAAAAATAAATAAATAAAAATAAACCCGTTTACGGTTTTCTTTCTATTTTCTTCTGACCCATAATTTTCTTTTAGCCTATTTTAAATTTCGTATTTAAGTTAACAATGTTAATACCTGACCAAAATTTGAATAAAATCTCAGGAACCGATTTTAAGAAATTATACCAGGTTTTTGTTTCGAGCTACTGAACCATTACTCTGACAGAACTGAATGTAACGTAGTTTGTGTACTCACGTTTTTTCACTACTCATTTAAAAAAAAAAAAAAAAAAAAAAAAAAAAAAAAAGCGCGTAGAAACTACGCTGCTTTGAAGCATAATTGCTTTAAAAAAAAACTTTAAGAATCTAATTTAATTCAATTGTATTTCACTGTACCACAAAATTTAACCTACCGGGCGTAAAAAAGTTTATACTTTAGTGTTACTTGTGACGTCACCATCGGCCTTATAAGTTTTTACTAAATACAACACTTGTCTATAGTTATAGTTTCTTTTATTATTAACAAAGTTTATAAATAATAATAATATATTTCATTAATTTTAATCATATTAACGTTTTAGACTTCTAATCCTACCGTTATTTTATTTAATATTTACTCCATTTTTGCCTTTCAGTATTCAAACTAGTAGTTTATCTATGGTCAAGTCGATCGATTTTGTACACATCATTGTTTCTCACTGAATGGCATCTCTGTGATAATCAGCTGTTTTAGCCATCTGATGTTATATGTGTTCTTCACAATTTCGTTACGTTATTCTCAATTCCATTTTGCTGCACTACAATATTTACTGTATCAGACGTAAAAAATTATTGCACTTAAAAAAACCTGATGTAACAACGGTTAACCCTTATTTCATAACCGTCATCCTCTAGGGAGAACGGAGGGAGATACACTCTAGACATAATCTTTAAATGCCTTAAACATACGTTATATTTACCGTACTATTCTATTTAAAACTTGCTACTCCTTATCTAACCTAACAGGCCTAACCAAACAGGCTAGTCTAAAAGTACTAATTTTACAGTTTTATCCTTCCCAATTAGCCCCCGAACCATTACCAATTTAATGACTTTATCGTCTGGCAAAAACCGGAAAAATAAACGGTGGGTATAAAGTTTGATAAGTCCAGAAAAAAATCTATAAGGATCACAGCATCCATAAAGTTCACCACAAGTAGCCTCTCTGTACCGTAGCGCAACGAAGAGGCGTTGTAATATTGCACGTAGTGTAGCGAGGCGTGCGATTCACTTTCACTCTCTGTAAAGGTTAGCTTTCCTTTTCCACTTATTCAGCTACATCTGCGATTTACAGGTGTATCTGTGCTTCAGCCGTCATGGGAATCTATAGACTGTATTTTTATGATGACGGTTAGGTTTAAGTTGGTACTAGTGGTACAACTGTTGACTTGTCACTATAATACACTCACATTATAAAGAGAGAATATTAAAATTCCCTTTCACCCGAATGAATGTTCAAGTATTTAATTTAAATTATTTTACGATTACTTATTAAATCAAAATATACAAGATAGTGGTTCATAAGAAAGTTACTGTTTCCTTCCATTTTGAAAAAAAAAATGTTGTAAAAGAAAGAATGAAAAAAAACGAAACGAAACTGTATTGCAGGCAGTAAAATAACAAAACCATATGTAAAAGTATAGAAAACTAGAAAATAAAACACGATAAATTTAATATAACAAAAGAATTAGACGAATAAAAAATGAATGAAGAATTAAGAACACACAGCAATAATGACGATACAAAACATTTTAAAACACGAGAGAAAAAAAAAATAATATAGTGAAAGAAATATATATTCAAGAAAATGAATATTACAACAAACTACAATAAATATAAATGAAAACGAAAATAAGAGAAAAAAAGTGAAAAACCTCAAACAAATAGAAACAAAAGAACATGACGATTGATAATAACAGTAGAACAGCAAAAAATAAAACACGATAAATTTAATATAACAATATAACTAGACGAATACAAAATTAATAAAACATTAGAAACACAAACACAAAAATAATGACGCTAACAAAAATTTCTAAAGCATAAAAGAGAAATGAATTATAATATAATGAACGAACATTTCAATAAAACCGTCGAACACATGACAAGATAAATAAAACAAATGAAATATATTCTTAGGAACACGAATATTAGAACAAACCGCAATAGATGTAAATGAAAAAGAAAAAAGAAGAAAAGTGAAATAGAACAAATAGAAACAGAAGAACATGACGTTTATAATAAAATTATAAATGTAAAAAAATTAAACACTATAAAAATAAAGAAAGTTTACAAGAGCAACGCGAACGAAGTAAAGTAATTCCTGAACTAAAATCGTTACGTAAATCCGGCAACGTCGCGACAAAGTTCTAGACGGTTGGTCACGTGTAATGGCGGGTCGGTAGTAAGTTTTTATGGGCGAAAAGAAATCAAAATCGGTTTTTGTACGTTGACGGGAACCGAATCGTGACTGTCGGAGCGTGAAATGTCCAACGAAATGGACATAAGTCTTCCTGTAATAGGTTTGCTGTTACCATTATCCGACTCAGTGAGGCTATTCAGATTAACGTTCGCTGTCAATCACGTAGGTGTCGCGATGTGATGGTAGAGGAGTTGGTAGTCTGGTAAAAGCGTTGTGCCACCAAGATGCTAATATGGAATTCTCTTTGTTCATATCCTAGGATTTGCTGTTACTAAAACGTAAATACATGAGGTAAATAAAAAAAACGAAGAATAAATATTTTCCAAAATGGCGCTTAAACTTTCTCATAGTCAACTATTTTTTATAGAAAAAATTCGCTTTCGCTTCAAAAACTTTTCTTTTGATTTATTTCCAAACCGCAAATTTCTTTTATTCCAAATTTGCAACATTTACTTGCGTTATGGATTTTCATAAGCCATCTTGCAAAATCTAATGAAATGTTTTTTTTTTTTTGAGAAATTACGACGCTTTAAAAATTTGTTTCGTTAGTTTCAGAACTGGTTTCAGATCTGGTCAACCAGATCTCATCAAATTTCACACAAAACCAAATCAAAGTAAAATAGGGCCGATTATTTGTGCATGGGATCTTCTCTACTAACCGCACCAAAAACGTAAAAGTTTTGATATTGCAGGCTGGTAAGCGAAAGTCTAATGTTTTTTGAAAAGAGCCCCCTCTCCACCGCCCGCCTAACCCTGGACTTACTCGCATTAACTAAATACAGCCGTACTGTACTACCCACTTCCTTTTATTGTTGTTTTTTATTTTAATTTTTTAAATTTAATTATGGAATATTTGTGTTGTTATTACTGTTTATTTGTACATTTAGCCGCCTCGGTGGTCTAGTTGATAGCGTACTAGGCTTTCACCCCTAGGACCCGGGTTCGATTCCCGGCGAGGGCTTGGCATTTTCATACGCTATAAATCATCCCATCGTCTGCATTAGCCCAAGTGTGCACAATAGTCGGACGTTAAACACACAAAAAAAATTGTACATTTGCCATCATTTGTGTATAAGCAACACACGAGGTTACAAGAGTATGGATCAACTCTCATTCTCAAGTGTTTAATTTACCAAAAACATAAGCCGACTAAACAAAATTTGATCAAAATCTGATTTTGAGAAGTTAATTTGATTTACACATTTTTGCCAGTTCCTGAACAAGATCCTCTACGTAAATAGAAACATACACGTTTTGTTCCAGTACTCAAGATTTAAATTTGAGCAAAATTTGACTCATTACAGTCTCGATGACGTGATAGAAAATAATTTTTTATCTTGCACTTTTTTAACTTCTGATCCCGCATTATAAATAGCATTACCAGGCTTCAACACCCTCATAATTTGCAATTACCAATTGATTATTAGCACCATCACGTCCATTTTTTCATATTTTCAATGAAATTTTGAAAAAAACAATTTAATAATAAAAATTTTTCATTTTTCTTAAAATGTTGAATTACACGCTATTTTTAAACTGATAAATAGGTTTTTTTACGTCACGAATTTGTCCAAGCTTTATCTAAATTGTGCGCGCGCAAATACAAATTTTACGTATATGAAAATATCTTAACGACACCAGAAAAACGTGATCCAGAGGACAGAATCTTAGCTAATTTCAAGGTCCCGGGTCTGCATCTCGACACGATGAAACTGAATTTACCCGGTAATGTCCAACATTTAACAGTAAAAAAGGATTTTTGTAACTACATTGTACAATACTCGCTCGAACTGAAGCAAAATGGCCGCCAGTTTTACACAAAACACAGGACGAATTTGTTTTATGGAAATCTGTCCGGAACACGAACTCCTCGCGCACAAGACTCCGTGCACAGAGAAAGTGATCCTGCCGGCCGGGACTCTGTTAATAACAGGTTTCCCTCTTGAACGGAATTCCTAACACCCGTCTTGTCTGCACTGCATTCCAAGGGAGTCGAAAGTCAGACGCCCAGTGCGTTATCTTGTCCGAGTGAAACCGGGGTTCACGGCTTCGTGTCGGTGGCGCTCGGTTATTGCACAATCATTGTGCAAAGCGATATATGAGAAATGGAAATTTCATTATAACTTGTTCTCAAGTTAGCACTAGTGGTACTCAATCAGTGCGCAATCATGTGTGGAATAAAAATGGAATTATAACAATCTTACAAGGTTGTATTAGTGATACTCAATGATGTGTTTAATAAACAGAGTAAACTAGAAGTACAGCCACCATTATATAAAGCGATATATATATATGTGTGTGTGTGTGTGTGTGTGTGTGTGTGTGTGTGCGCGCGCGCGCGCGTGTATTTGTGTGTGTATAAATTATTATGTTAAACTATTGGCCTCAACCATCACTGCGCAAGAATTGTACACTGTACAATATGCAAAATAAAACTATATCAATACTAGCCTATACCAATTGCGCCAACAACTGTATAGTCCACATAAATATGCACTCATACGCATATGGTATAAGAAGTTTGCAAGCCGAGGCCCAGCAAATCACTTGGGCGTAGTCTGTTGTCAGCAAGGTGTTATTGGCACTCGGTCAACAGGTAACATAGGCCTACTAGTACACGCGGCTTACTAGTTTTTACCAACGCACGCAAGACAATCTGGGGCATGCAGCTGGCACGTTGGCAGGTAGGCAATTACTTTCTTATATTACGAAAAGCGATGAATGGACGACGTGCACAATATATCGCTCAAACTTACATTCAATTTATATTATTTAAAATACTACAAATAAAAGCATTTGTTCAAAACAAAACGGATGTCGCTATTTACGAGAAAATACGGTTCGGCGACTTCCGGTTCTGCTCAGCTGGATGGGATCATGCGTCAGACAACAAACGGTTACTCCGTGCTTTCAGATAAGAGCCGGTATACCACAACTGCAAGGAAAGCTTTCCTGGAAGAATTACTCCTCAGCCAAAGGAAGAGTTTCTTGCTGTCGGAATTAGTCAGCAGACTACGAAAAGGGATAAAAGAGTCACGGGAGACATGATTACACTAGAGCAGTTCAAAGAACAATAGATCTTAATTAGTACACAGAGCGCTCACGACAGCGCTCGTAACTTTTCCGCCAATTTAACCGGTAACCGTAATATTTAAGAAAAATGTTACTGGATCAACTTTATTGGAAATTGTGTGCTCTTTCTCAATGAAGTGGTCAATATTACGATAGGTATTGCCGTTCAGCCAGTATTACAGGAAATAACCATCAACCGCTACACTCACAACGTTGAATCAGAGCTCGCCATCTTGAAACGTAAGGGAATGAAACAAATTTTACACTTAAGTCTTTCTAGTTTTATACAAGGTATTTTTGAAAGAAGTTTGAAAAGAATCGGCAAATCCGTTTGATTAAAATTGCGTACATTCTTCATAGTTAGATCAGACGCCACCATCTTTGAAAAAAAGTAAATAGGAAAAAATGTTAATCCTACGTCATTCGGGCTTTATACAAGGTACCTCCGTACCAAATTTCAAAACAATCTGTCAATAGGTTTGGCCAAAACTGCGTAACAAACACTACGATCGAGTTGAGACAGGAAACTCGCTTCGTTCGGTCAACTAGGAGCCTAGTTAGAAAAGAAGTTACAAAGCGAATAAGGAAAAAAGGGACAAGAGTCTAGATCAATGGCAGCTTTTGAACTTACTTGTGATTTTTTAGGATTTTGGAAATTTCTTCCAGTTGTTGGACCTAATGAGCTCTCGAGTTGGATATTATTTCATGCGTCACATTCATCTTACTTGCGCATGCGTATTCGAATCTCTATCAACAAGGAAGGAGTGTCTGTACATGTTCCAAACCGAAAAGCACTTGCACTTAAAATTGGGTAGGGGAAATTTGACGTTTATTTTACTTCTTTTAGATTGTTACAATATTAAACAAATAAGTAACATGCCTACAAATGATATCAGACTGACATGTAGAGAGAGAGCCTAAGCCCAAATCTATATTCTGACTGTGGGAAATAGTGCGGTTATCGCCTTATATCTGTCTCGGTGTTCAGCAGCTGTACAGGCTTAAACGTGATGTCTCTTCCCAATCCTAGTTTAACTCCATTCACATGTTGAATATCTAAGTCTTCAGATCGTCAATGGGCTGGTACCATCTTGCATTTGATATTACCCAAATAATCCTGTTTTTACTTTTCTGAATTTTCTGCGATTCGATGCTTTAGTGTACCTCCAAAGTTTAGCTCTATAAGTCTAAATAAGCCTGACGACTGCTAGCTGCAGTAACCTTTTGTGGTGCAAATGTAGCTGCGATTTCCGTCCGATTAGTCAATACATTTCTCGTACTTTCAGGTGCATATGTTTAAACTTTTTATAAACATTGTGTCAAGCAAATACTAGTCTTGATTTCGGTTCGTTCAGTTCAATTTTCCAATCATGAATCCATTTTGTGATTCAGTCAAAGGTTTTCATTTTGCGATACAGACAAAGGTTTTCGTTTTGTAATACAGTCAAAGGTTTTCGTTTTGTAATACAGTCAAAGGTTTTCGTTTTGTAATACAGTCAAAGGTTTTCGTTTTGTGATACAGTCAAAGGTTTTCGTTTTGTGATACAGTCAAAGGTTTTCGTTTTATGATACAGACAAAGGTTTTAGTTTTGTGATACAGTCAAAGGTATTCGTTTTGTGATAGAGTCAAAGGTTTTCGTTTTGTGATACAGTCAAAGGTTTTCGTTTTGTGATACAGTCGAAGGTTTTCATTTTTATATACAGTCAAAGGTTTTCGTTTTGTAATACAGTCAAAGGTTTTCGTTTTGTGTTACAGTCAAAGGTTTTCGTTTTGTGATACAGTCAAAGGTTTTTGTTTTATAATACAGTCAAAGGTTTTAGTTTTGTGTTACAGTCAAAGGTTCTCGTTTTGTGATACAGTCAAAGGTTTTTGTTTTGTGTTACAGTCAAAGGTTTTCGTTTTGTGATACAGTCAAAGGTTTTTGTTTTATAATACAGTCAAAGGTTTTAGTTTTGTGTTACAGTGAAAGGTTTTCGTTTTGTGTTACAGTCAAAGGTTTTAGTTTTGTGATACAGTCAAAGGTTTTCGTTTTATGTTACAGTCGAAGGTTTTCATTTTGTGATACAGTCGAAGGTTTTCGTTTGTTTTTCATTTTGTGATACACAGTCAGTAATACAGTCAAAGGTTTTCGTTTTGTGTTACAGTCAAGCGTTTTCGTTTTGTGATACATAAAGGTTTTTTTTGGTCAAAGGTTTTGAGTTACAGTAAGTTTTATGATACAGACAAAGGTTTTAGTTTTGTGATACAGTCAAAGGTATTCGTTTTGTGATAGAGTCAAAGGTTTTCGTTTTGTGATACAGTCAAAGGTTTTCGTTTTGTGATACAGTCGAAGGTTTTCATTTTGATATACAGTCAAAGGTTTTCGTTTTGTAATACAGTCAAAGGTTTTCGTTTTGTGTTACAGTCAAAGGTTTTCGTTTTGTGATACAGTCAAAGGTTTTTGTTTTGTAATACAGTCAAAGGTTTTAGTTTTGTGTTACAGTCAAAGGTTTTCGTTTTGTGATACAGTCAAAGGTTTTTGTTTTGTAATACAGTCAAAGGTTTTCGTTTTATGTTGCAGTCAAAGGTTTTTGTTTTGTGATACAGTCAAAGGTTTTTGTTTTATTATTATTCAGTATTGAAAAAGTTTGGTTTTGTTTATAGTTAGAACCAAATTTTCTTTTGGCATACAGTCAAAGGTTTTGTTTATGCAGCAACTTCTTTGTACATATTTTTGTCAATGCAGTGGTAAAGTTCAACAAGTCTCCTCGTTGAATTTGTTGCGCAAATCTTGGTCGTTTTGCAAATCGATAATTTCTAACTGCATTGACTCTGGCGCATTTTCAACTGAAATCGAGAAAGGATTGCTGAATATGTCCAACAGAGGTTTCACTTTTTTGAAGTCCGAAAATCTGTCTTGAAAAGAGTGAATCAGAATATCCAGCTTTTCTACATAACTGAAATTAATCGCAGTTTTGTTGAATTTTTCGGCCATTTTCTTATAATTCGGAAAATGATTGTAATTTCCAGAAGTCAGTTGCGATCTGAAAAGAGTCAGCTTGCATTGAAAGGATGATACATGAGCGTAGAGCTGGGATATCAGTTGATTTTTGCCTTGAATCCGTGTGTTCAAGACATTCAAATGATTTGTAATGTCAACTAAAAAAGCCAAATCACACAACCAATCAGGATTTTTAAGTTCCGGACATCCTTTGCTTCTCCACCAGAAATATTCCAATTTCTTCTATTAAATTTAGAAATCGTTCAAGTGTCAATCCACGACTTAGCCACCTTACTTCTGTATAAAACAGCAAATCTCCATATTCGCTTTCGATGTCATCAAGGAATTGTTTGAATTGCCTGTGATTGAGTCCTCGTGATTTGATGAAATTTACAGTCGAAACTACCACCTTCATGACATTTTGAAATTCAATTTTTTTAGAACAAAGGGCTTCTTGGTGTATGATGCAATGAAACTGCATGAGATCTTCAGCGTTTATGTTTTTTCTTGCAGATACTTTTTAGCAAAGTAACTAGCCCGGAATTGACACCAATCATAGAAGGAGCACCGTCAGTCACAATTCCTGATAATTTTGATAAGTCAAAACCAGTTTTTGAACACTCATCCAAAAGTACATTGAGTATATCAACTCCTTTAGTTTGACCTTTCAATGAACACATTCCTAATAACTCTTCTACGACTTCAAAATCTTGAGTAACACCTCGTATGAATATGAGTAGTTGAGCTGTGGAACTAATATCAGTTGATTCGTCGAGTGCCAATGAAAAAATTCAATTATCTTAGTCTTTTCAGTTAATTGTTCCGCAATATTAGCTGACAAAGACATAATTCGTCTTTGGATTGTCATACGATTCAGTTGAATTTTCTCAAACTTTTTGCTGCTTCTGGACACATTTTCTTAGCGGCGATTTCAATGCATTCTTTTACAAAATCTCCATCATTGAAGGGGCGACTTCGCTTTGCTATCATTCGAGAAATTTCAAAACTAACTTCTGTAGCCGTTTCTGAATCTTCAATGAGTTTTGTGAACACAGTTTGCTGACCAATAAGCTCCCGTTTCAAAGACAACACTTTTGCTTTCTTAATTCGCCTGTAAATTTGGTAAAAGAAGAATGCTGCGTTTCATAGTGCCTTTTACATTATATTCCTTTGCAATCGCAACAGAATTCTTACAAATTAAACAAACGACTTTGTTATGCAACCATACAAAAAAATATTTCTCAGTCCATATTTCTTGAAACTGCCGATTTTCATCTTTAGCCTTACGTTTTTTACTAGGTCCTGGCTTGTCCATGTTGCGTTATAATCCTGTCTAGGTTAACACTGCACCTAAAAACAATTACAGTACCTACCCTCTAGATCAATGGCAGCTTTTGAACTTACTTGTGATTTTTTCGACGGCGTCGTTTCATTTTGGCGCGGTAAATTTCTTCCAGTTGTTGGACCTAATGAGCTCTCGAGTTGGATATTATTTCATGCGTCACATTCATCTTACTTTTGCTTCCAGCATGCGTATTCGAATCTCTATCAACAAGGAAGGAGTGTCTGTACATGTTCCAAACCGAAAAGCACTTGCACTTAAAATTGGGTAGGGGAAATTTGACGTTTATTTTACTTCTTTTAGATTGTTACAATATTAAACAAATAAGTAACATGCCTACAAATGATATCAGACTGACATGTAGAGAGAGCCTAAGCCCAAATCTATATTCTGACTGTGGGAAATAGTGCGGTTATCGCCTTATATCTGTCTCGGTGTTCAGCAGCTGTACAGGCTTAAACGTGATGTCTCTTCCCAATCCTAGTTTAACTCCATTCACATGTTGAATATCTAAGTCTTCAGATCGTCATTGGGCTGGTACCATCTTGCATTTGATATTACCCAAATAATCCTGTTTTTACTTTTCTGAATTTTCTGCGATTCGATGCTTTAGTGTACCTCCAAAGTTTAGCTCTATAAGTCTAAATAAGCCTGACGACTGCTAACTGCAGTAACCTTTTGTGGTGCAAATGTAGCTGCGATTTCCGTCCGATTAGTCAATACATTTCTCGTACTTTCAGGTGCATATGTTTAAACTTTTTATAAACATTGTGTCAAGCAAATACTAGTCTTGATTTCGGTTCGTTCAGTTCAATTTTCCAATCATGAATCCATTTTGTGATTCAGTCAAAGGTTTTCATTTTGCGATACAGACAAAGGTTTTTGTTTTGTAATACAGAAAGGTTTTTTTGTTTTGTACAGTCAAAGGTTTTCGTTTTGTAATACAGTCAAAGGTTTTCGTTTTGTGATACAGTCATTTTCGTTTTGTGATACAGTCACATACAGACAAAGGTTTTAGTTTTCAGTCAAAGTATTCGTTTTGTGATAGAGTCAAAGGTTTTCGTTTTGTGATACAGTCAAAGGTTTTCGTTTTGTGATACAGTCGAAGGTTTTCATTTTTATATACAGTCAAAGGTTTTCGTTTTGTAATATAGTACAGTCAAAGTCAAAGGTTTTCGTTTTGTCAAAGGTTTTTTTTGTTTACATAATACAGTCAAAGGTTTTGAGTTTTGTGTTACAGTCAAAGGTTTTTTGTGACAGTCAAAGGTTTCGTTTGTGTTACAGTCAAAGGTGTTTTGTGTTACAGTCAAAGGTTTTCGTTTTGTGATACAGTCAAAGGTTTTGATACAGTCAAAGGTTTTCGTTTGTGTTCAATACAGTCAAAGGTTTTAGTTTTTTTTGTGTTACAGTCAAAGGTTTTCGTTTTTTTCGTGATACAGTCATACAAAGGTTTTTGTTTTATGATACAGACAAAGGTTTTTTTAGTTTTGTGATACAGTCAAAGGTTTTCGTTTTGATAGAGTCAAAGGTTTACAGTCAATACAGGTTTTTTTTTTTTTATGTCAAAGGTTTTTCGTTTTGTAATACAGTCAAAGGTTTTCGTTTTGTGTTACAGTCAAAGGTTTTCGTTTTGTGATACAGTCAAAGGTTTTTGTTTTGTAATACAGTCAAAGGTTTTAGTTTTGTGTTACAGTCAAAGGTTCTCGTTTTGTGATACAGTCAAAGGTTTTTGTTTTGTAATACAGTCAAAGGTTTTCGTTTTATGTTACAGTCAAAGGTTTTTGTTTTGTGATACAGTCAAAGGTTTTCGTTTTATGTTACAGTCAAAGGTTTTCGTTTTGTGTTACAATCAAAGGTTTTCGTTTTGTGATACAGTCAAAGGTTTTTGTTTTGTGATACAGTCAAAGGTTCTTTGTATAGTTTTATTTACTAAAGTAAGTAATAGGCTGAAGCCTAGGGAACACTGCTCTGTGGCTGCTCAAGCTTCTATATGATATAAAACCTATTTGGCAACAAGATATGTTACTCTAAATAATGGAAATAAAATAGAGCAAAAACATTAAATGATCTTTTTCCCTTGCAATTATTCTCCGAAAAAGTTCGACTAAAAAGCTATTGAAAACACTGAAAATTCGATAATTTCTCAAGTCAATTACAGAGATCTTTCTGAAATTTTGATCATTTATAAACCTTCATAACTTGAACCAAGGTAACATATTTAAAATAAAAAACCCAAAACTATTATTTCCAATTATGTTATGAATGAAGAAATTTTTGGACAATATACCGATAAATTGGGAACATAGGCCGACTTTTTTAGTTCCGTTTGGGGGGAAATTGATCGTGAGAAATTTTGTGTAATT
This sequence comes from Callitettix versicolor, assembly GCA_022606455.1. Taxonomy (NCBI): domain Eukaryota; kingdom Metazoa; phylum Arthropoda; class Insecta; order Hemiptera; family Cercopidae; genus Callitettix; species Callitettix versicolor. Next base: position 28,222,659 of record CM040186.1, read on the forward strand.
TTACTTATTTTATTACGTTGATATTAATATTTTACTTATCACCGTATTGCATTAGCGTCACATTAAATAAACAAAACAAGGACGTAGGCCGAGTGTTAGCCCACGCGAAGATGGCCTCCTCCCAATCAGTAACGCAGTTATCGCAAATTATTGGAGTAATTTAATTAAAATTTATCCAACCCAATATATTTTCCCGGATTAAATATAAAATCCCTCTTTAAATACGTTTTCCAGAAATTTAGTTAAATAACAGAGAAAGGTTGTGCCGGGATAAAATTATTTAAACACAACGCGACCCCGGTTTATCCCTTGCTCTGTAATAGGGTATTCCGTTAATTGGATCGCTGGGGTAATTCAGTTGTATGAAATTGGCAACACTGTTGTTTGTTCTAATACCTTTTATGTTTCACTTTTCAAAGGCAATATTTTTGTTAATTTAAAACCTGATTCGGCTGGCGGCCATTTTGTACCCGAGGCTTTTATTACGTAAACTGTACTAATTGTTGTATTTTGACGTATGGCAACGTGTCAGTATGTCGGAAATATTACAAACAGCTTACATGTTACAATCAGTATTTTTCGATAAGAAATTAAATTTCAAGAACTTTCCAAAGCGGTCGTTTTTAAAGGATGTGCGTATGTTTAATAGTTTGCACAATTTATTCATTGTTTCTTGTATACATATTTGTAAACTAAACGAAATTACCAATTTTTATGAAATGTTCTCAACTTGGATAATTTGTTTAATTAAAAAATACATTTTAATGAAATTTGTTTACCAACTATTTAACAAAATTTTGTTTTCCTCAAAAACAATGGCACCGCGCTTAAGCGAATGGTATTTTGATTAAATTATTAAAACAATTAACAACTAAAATAAGTGTGCAAAGATTTTAAACAAAAAAAACCTACAATAAGTAAGCAAAAAAGTATTCATTTCATAAACTTTATCACAGTCGATTAGTTTTCTAAAAAAAAAAAAAAAACCGACAGCGGATGGTGTTTATTTTGACACTGTTTTATTTACTTGCCGAATATAATTTCATTTTAAATTTGGTGCATTATCTTCAGTAATAAATACTCACGTACGACCAAAATGTTTTATAAATTAGTCAATTTTTGTATTTTTTCAGTAATTCCCAAACAGTATTTCCTTATGTATAATAAAGTGATACATACGTTTTTTTCGGATTTATTATGTTATTACGTATAGCAAAATTTGGTTAAAACCGTTAGAGCCGATTTTGAGTAAGCTTAAATTCATGTTTTAACGATTTTTTTCTAAAAATGTTTTTGGAAAATTTTTTCAGAAAGTTTTTTCTAAAACGTTTTTTTACCATAATATTCAAAATAACGTATATTTTCAAAAAAATTATACTAGTTTTCTGATAACGGTGGTTCTCCACAAACACAGTAAAATTAAAAGAAAATTGTGAAAATATGATATTTTTAGTAAAAAACCTGTAAATATTTAATAGGTTAAGTCAGTTTAGAGTAAAGTTTGTAACCGATAAATTTACTAATTTAAATAAGATAGGTTATGTTTTGTTTTTTCTTAACACAATTGAAATTAATCATTTTCATACAATGTAATAAAAAAATTATTAATATAAATTAATGGGCAAAAATATTAGTAGTTTCTTGAGATGGAAACACTTTTAGTAGGCCTTTAATATTTTACTAAACAGCAACGGGCAATTATTGCTACACGACAGCACTGTAATAATCGAACATTTCAGAAATATATTTATTGCCTAAATTTAAAGTCGGGCTCTTTCGTGCGTTTCCGTAAATCCTCGTGTGTTACAAGGAAGGCGACTTTTAGCGGATATAGCGGATTCAGTGTTTCACGCCAAAGCACCAGCTGGCTCGGGAGATTGGCAAGATCAGATGTTTACTTTGCTGGAAGTTATACAAGATAATATTGGGGACAGCTGATAGTTTCAATTACCGTAACATTTACAGTGCTCTGGATTTTGCCCCGGTTTTGTGAACACGGCAATTTACAAATTATCAAAACTATATTAAAATATATGGCAGAATTATTGTACTTAAGTTACAGGCCTTGAGTGGAGGGGCAATCTGAAACAGAAAGAAAACGCCTTTCATTTCGTGGCAAGGTGTCCGATTTTGCGAACTTTTAGAAAAAAAACGGAATTTTCAAGAGAAGAATTTAATGGGTATTTATGCGGAAGGGCTTGTTATGTTCAGCAGACATGGCGGTATAGGAACGATTTAATAAAGGAATTAAATTACTAATAATAGTGATAATATTTATTTTTAACTGCTTTTGGTGTAATTTAGTTGTGGTTAAAATATTAATGTAAAATTATAAAAAAATTAATAAATGTTAAAAAGAATTGTTATTGATATACTTAGGCTGCAAGTAGATGTGTAAGTTTACAAAAAGGTATACCGACCGACAGATGATTTGTATGAATATTACCTTAAAATGCTTACATGCATGTTATTGTTATTATTACTTTTTGCGGTAAATAAATCATTGTAAATAAGCACGAGATGCGTTGCTTATAAATACAACCTTCAACGTGCACACACGTTATTAATTGTCTCCAGCTACAAAAATATAATCTTCACTTTCTCAAGAAAGTATTTGTTACGGAGCATAAAAAAGTTTGTAGATCGTAAAAAACATCGATTTTGACATTATGAAGGATGTAGCAGTTTAAACGCCCCTCACTAAAAAAATATGGTTTTCCACTGTACTTCTGCGCGCAACACTGAAGACCGACCGGCACTTACGATTTTTATGAAACATTTTGCTGAAATTTAGTCCTTTAGATTACGAGTATATTAGATTCAAACTTGAAGAAGGAATAATACAACTTCAGGCACTGCGGTCAACAGACCTATTGTGCAACTAAACCTCTTGAGTAGTACTTTAACTGATTGATGCCTTTAGACTAGATCATTCTGCTGAAGACCCCTAAGGTCCTGAAAACTAAAAACACCAAGCCTCCTACTAAAAAGAGCTTCACAATCTGGATTACGTGTCCTGCAGTTTCCTCCTCTTTCCTGTACAACCTACTCACGGTTTCTCAGTGGTGCATACCTATCCTGTTCGTGTACCCTCAGACCACAGTGACCTGTAATGATTTTCCTGAATCGTGCTCTGTCCAAGATGTCTGCGCCCCTTTAATATTGAACTCTGCTTAAGAGGAGCCTACTATGGGAATGCCCTTGACTGATGTTGCTTATTAACCCACCTATTAATAGCAGACCTGGTTAACGACAGAGAAATCCTTAAAACCAGTTCAGCCTCCTATACTGAGTGTATAGGACTCTTTTATGCTCCGGAACCCAATGAAATTTAATTCATAGGCACCCAAAAGAAATGTATGAGCACCTGAAAGAAAATCGATTCAGGCGATAAGGAAAGAACATAAAAATCAGCTGAAGTTCTCAAAATCAGTTCATCAGATATGATATCCGTAAGTGGAGTCAGTGTAGAAAATGTGAAATTTAAAAAAATCGTTTCAATAGTAAACCTAAAAAAATCAAAATAAAGCTATCTGTGTGTTTTTTTAATTTTATTTATTCTTGAACCGTAAATATTGTTCATTTCAAATTCGCAACACTGGCTTCAGTTATGAGCGAGTATACGATCGAATTTTTATAAAAAATATCACGAAACTATCTATAAAAATGAAGTCAATCCGAACCGTACTTTGCAGCGAAAATAATTCAAGGTTAGAATGTCGGTTTATTTGAAACAAGCGTTCACTGGAAACACTGAAACTGTTTGTACTCCGCTCCGCATTCCGTGCAGACCAATTCGTCTACTTTCCCTCGCACATCGCACCTCGTGTAAACTACCGATTAACCGATATTGATGAAACGTTTACGGCTGGCGTGTGGAACTGGACGTATGAAATAAAAACATAAACACGGCTGCTAGACGGAAATAACAGTGCTAATTTCCGGTGGCGAAAGACTTTCACCGTAAAAAACTGGACGCAGGTTGAAAACGTCAAGCGCGCTTTCTACAGAAAGTAAAAGAACGGTGCACGCTGCACAAACTTTCCCACGATTTATGCACGGACTTAAATGGATTATTATTCAAATTTATGGAGCAAACGATGTCTGAAGATATGCGAAGATGGTATTTATCTCATTCTCTATACGAACAGCTGATAAAACTTAACAAGTGTAAAGAGGGTATCCAATTTATCCTGTATAAAACAGTTGATAAAATTTAAGAATTGCAAAGAGGGTATCTATTTTATTCTGTATAAAACAGTTGATAAAATTGAAGAAATATAAAGAGGTTATCTAATTTGTCCTGTACAAAAACAGCTGATAAAATTGAAGAAATACAAAGAGGTTATTTAATTTGTCCTGTACAAAAACAGCTGATAAAATTGAAGAAATACAAAGAGGTTATTTAATTTATCCTGTACAGAAATAGCTGATAAAATTGAAGAAATACAAAGAGGTTATTTAATTTATCCTGTACGGAAATAGCTGATAAACTTTAAGAAATACGAAGAGCTTATTTAATTTATCCTGTACAAAAACAGCTGATAAAATTGAAGAAATACAAAGAGGTTATTTAATTTATCCTGTACAGAAATAGCTGATAAACTTTAAGAAATACGAAAAATTGAAGAAATACTTATTTAATTTATCCTGTACAAAATTTATCAGCTGATAAAATTGAAGAAATACAAAGAATTTAATTTATCCTGTACAAAAACAGCTGATAAAATTTAAGAAATACGAAGAGCTTATTTAATTTGTCCTGTACAAAAACAGCTTATTTACATTTATTTAATTTGTCCTGTAATGATAAAATTGAAGAAATACGAAGAGGTTATTTAATTTATCCTGTGCAGAAACATCTGATAAAATTTAAGAAATACGAAGAGCTTATTTAATTTATCCTGTACAAAAACAGCTGATAAAATTGAAGAAATACAAAGAGGTTATTTAATTTGTCCTGTACAACAACAGCTGATAAAAGTGAAGAAATACGAAGAGGTTATTTAATTTATCCTGTACAAAAACAGCTGATAAAATTGAAGAAATACAAAGAGGTTATTTAATTTATCCTGTACAAAAACAGCTGATAAAATTTAAGAAATACGAAGAGCTTATTTAATTTGTCCTGTACAAAAACAGCTGATAAAATTGAAGAAATACAAAGAGGTTATTTAATTTGTCCTGTACAACAACAGCTGATAAAAGTGAAGAAATACGAAGAGGTTATTTAATTTATCCTGTACAAAAACAGCTGATAAAATTTAAGAAATACGAAGAGTTTAATTTATCCGGCACAAAAACAGCTGATAAAATTTAAGAAATACGAAGAGTTTAATTTATCCGGAACAAAAACAGCTGATAAAACTTAAACGACGTCTTTACTCTTTACGGTTTATAAATTTCTCATTGTACGAAATAGTGTAAGGACTATCCAGATTACAAATAAATAACTTTAAATTTTAACTGATCTATTTGTTTTAGATTCTCTAAAAAGGAAAGAAACATTATTTGTACTTGGATTTTTGTCCGTTCTTGTGTCTTTTTCTTTGTGCACATAATTTAAATTAAATTACCGATTTTGTTGAAATTTGTCGTATTGTTCTGGTTTGCCAATATCTCGAAATTTTTTTAACTTTTCAAAAAGACGTTGTGTAGACAATTTCCTGTCCGAAAACTTTTAAGACCTATAATTCTAAAAATCGATTTGGATCAAATGTTACTGATATTCGTTACATACTGTAAGTTTTTAAATAAAACTTGTATCATAATATGCTCTAAATTATCGGGTTAGAGAGATTTAGGGGAAAATTTAAAACTGACCTAAATTATAATTTAAATTAGTGAGACAAACTGACAACAACGATACTGGCTGCGTTTAGAGTTAATTTTCGATTCCACCTCTGCGAAATTAGGTCGATTTTTAATGTTTTACTCTTAAGTCTTACTTCATTAGTGCATTTGAGCTGAATTTGATCAAAATCGTTAGTACATATTTTGAGAAAATCATGTTTTTAATGAAATAGTGGTTAAAAAAAGTACCGAGAATTTTTGCAATATAATCAGACCTACATTCATCAATTACCGAGTCGGTCAATTAGTTTAACCTTTAAATACGTGTAGTCTACAGATACACACACACACACACACACACACACACACACACACACACACACACACACACACACACACACACACACACACACACACACACACACACACACACACACACACACACACTACAAATACCGAAGTAAACAATTTTTCTTTAAGACTAGGGGAGACCTGAACACCATAAAAATCTCAAAATTCGATATTTTGCACGACTGTCAAAACACTCTTTAGGCCTATATTTAGTGTGAATAAGAAAATAAAAATAAAATCTAAGTTCCGTGCTTAAGGAGTAATTTTAAACAAACAATCGAGCAACGCTACACCAAACAAACGTAAACAAGTGTATTCCGAACCACTCTGAACGTGAGAAAATACTTTGCGCCTACTTAGCCTACTCCAGAACACATTAACGACGCACCTTAACGATCTCAGTAATTGCAAGAACAGAAACCATCGTTTCCAAATGGCCACCCACGAAACGAGACTACCAGCCCTCGGCATATTGTGGTATTTCCCTATTCATACTTCACAAAAGCCATTACCAAAATTGATAATGTTATTAAATACCTTCACGCTTAAAAGGCCGCCAGTAACTTATTTAAATCATAAAGAACGGTATTTAATCTACTCAGACGCCATTGTTAAATACGCCATTACTCTTCTCAACTCGAAACACTTTAAACGGTTCCATTTAGAGTTTAATTGGTTACTTTGATCGCCGTGAAAAGAAACCTTTCGTCGCGAGAACTTCTTTTCTGTACCAGCATTCAAATCTCTAGAAGGTCAGCTCTGTGAAAGACCTGTTTATTTTGTCTCTCTATGGATGAAAACTTATAAAGGTTAGAATTGTCTACAAATCTGTTCTCTTTATCACTAGGTTTATAATTTAACGTAAATGTTTACAATGCAATTTTGTATGTCCTAATTGTGTGTGTGTGTGTGTGTGTGTGTGAAAAAAAAAATATTATATTTTTCAAGCACTTACCGCCTGAAATGTAGACTAGTTCCTTTTACCAATAAAAAGGTCAAAGTATATGATTTGAACTCACCTGAAACCATACCAAAAACACATTATAGATTATGTTAAAGGACTTCCAAAAATTGTTATTGGTACATAAACACTACACAAACATTTTCACATTCTTCAACCACTGTCAAGGCTGTATAAATTTTCATTCAAATATATACAGAGTGTTTCTAAAATAAACAGTCAAACGTCTGCAGTGGTTTCCTTACAGTTAAATAAAGAAAAAACGTTTCCTGTAAATGTGGGTTAGGAAATGAATTGTTTTCCCGCTAGCCGCCATTTTGTTTTACTAAGTAATACAAATAAGTCGAGAACAATTTTATGAAAAAAAAACACACGAATGAAAAAGTTTTACTTTTTTAATTTCAAATAAACTATCGTACTTGGTTTAATTATCTAACATAAAAAATAGGACAGAAAATAATTTATACAAACTATAACTCCGATTACAATCATAATTTATAAAAGTTAAAATAAAAATTATTTTTTAAAGATTTTAACGGTGGTCAAAATTCCATTTCTTATTGTTCTTGTACAACATACAAAATATACGTATAACAAATAGTTCCTGTATCATGACTTCAAACAAAGGTCATTTCGAGCACCTGTTGTGATTTTTTTCTTTCTGTTTATAAATATTCTAGGTACTGCTGGGGATTTTGTTTTTCACGTATTTTTCACTCACATTCAAATTATGTTTTCGTATTAATGATTATTATTGTATTTTCTGTTCAAATTATGAATTCATTTTCAGTAAAAACCTGTTCATTTTATGAAACAAGTAAAAAAAACCAAGTGTGCTAGTTTATTTAAAATTAAAAAAAAGAAAATGTTTCGACTCATGTGTTTTTTTATAAAGTAATTATTTTCGCGTTATTTGCATTAAAAAATGTTTTCAACATTTTGAAAAATATTATTAGATAAAGTTTTTTTAACGGTAAGTCTTTATTGTACAAGTTTATCTTGCTGAATTTTTTTAACGTAACTGGTCAAATTAAACTTGAATGGAAAAAACAAAATGGAGACTAGCAGGAAAAGAAAGCATTGCCGGACCTTAATTTATAGAGACTTTTTTCTTTTTTTTAATGTAAAAAAAACATTGCAGAAGATTGGCAACCTATTTTAGAAACCTCTTTATAACATTTATAACACTTTTATTTACGCATACGCGTATTATGAAGAATAAATCAAATCAAAAGTTTTAAGCGTATCATTAGACTGACTGATATTCTGAAATGAATGCCTGTCTAACGAATCCAGTATAATCAATTTCTGTACTAACTGTGAAACAATCCCGACAAAAATTACGAAAGGTTTCTCGGTACTTGGTCTTACTGTCAAGCTGCAACAACAACTCAATTTTCAACAAATTATCGTTAAAAATCAGTTGGTTAGGTGAGAACAAAAATAATCACTGTAAGCACCTATCTCGCTAACGTGATGGAAGCAAATTGCCACCATATTTTTTTATTAACCTTTTTGATTAACCAAGCCATAAATAGCGTAAATTAAAATTTTAAATTCTAACCTAAATTGGACTCTCACAATATAAATTGCTGATTTTAACGCTCATAACGACAGTGAAATTACATTTTTAAAACATATACTATAAAAACTATTTTTTAAATGTCGTCCGCCATTTTGAAACGGTTGAGTGGCTTTTCTACGTATTCTATCCAGCCTGTATAGCTATTACATGTACTTCTATAACGATACATATCCGACCTATAACACATAGCATAGATATATTTATAAAATTATAGAAACGTTCTCAACAAGAAGTCCAGGTTAGGTCAGGCTAAAAATAACCAGTTCATAAACACAAACATTTTTAAAACTAATTAAAGTTTCTAATTTAGAATGACCACTTCGCGGCGGTATTTTCGCTAAATTATTCATTTGTTTTTGTTTACACCTTCAAACGACCATGTCGTCTTTGTTTACTTGGGCATCGCGTAAACAACCAGTTCTAAGTATAGCACGCTAACAAGAGCCGCTAATGAAGGCCGAGGTACACCGTCACGCCGCAATTGCAAACACTAGTAAATATTATTTAAACACCAACAATACTTTCTCTAGACGCCAGCACAGTTCTGAAAACAAAGTGTTTCCATTGCACAATTGTAGCGTTACTTGTAGATAGAGTTCGGTAACGAGAGAAAAATTAACGCAGCGCAGTCATGTTAATAAATGCACTACTTATTACAAAAACATTAGCAAAGAGAGACCTAACTGTATTAATTTATTCCTTTTTCGATATTTTTAGGATCAGTAGTAATATATAAAGCATCCTTATTTATGAATAAGGACCATGAACCCCAAAAGGACTTCTAGAATTAGTCTGTTGATTAAGCATGACAGCCCTTAAGAAGAATGCAAAAAATACTGTTATTGAACTAAAAATAAAAATCATGTATATGTTTTCTCTTCATTTTTTTATTTTAATTACTGTAATTTGTTCAAAAACATGACAAATTAACATAGCTAGTTTTAACGGTGAAATTAACATTATTTATGACGGTGAAATCCGATTATCGAAAAGAGAGTAAGATTAAAAAATATTTTTGAAAATTCACTTCCATCACGTCAACAAGATAGATGCATTATGCACAGACGGATTAATGCGATTTTGAGGGTAGGAGCGATTAGTTGAATGATAGAACTTACAAGAGGCCCTCTTTGGGGGACGAACATTTTTGAAATAATACCTTCAAAAGCTAGCACTATTAAGCTGTTTTGAGAGTAAAAACAGATATAAAATAAACGTAAACATTTTTCCATTTTAGCCAAAAAATTACTTTGTCACCGTCGCTATATTTTCTTCTTTTTGTGTGTTTAACGTCCGACTATTGTGCATACTTGGGCTAATGCAGACGATGGGATGATTTATAGCGTATGAAAATGCCAAGCCCTCGCCGGGAATCGAACCCGGGTCCTCGGGGTGAAAGCCTAGTATGCTATCCACTAGGCCACCGAGGCGGCTTCACCGTCGCTATAAGCGTTACAAAGTGCACAAATGTACATACATACAAACGGAAAAAATTCATTTATTTACAATTTGAGATTGGTACAATATGACGGGTTTCGGACCCTCAAATGCCTTAGATGCCTCTTTGACCCTTTTCGTAGAAGCTATTATACTTTCATTTAACGGAAGTAAAACAGTATCTTTTACATTTTTTATTTTATTTCTTTTGACTCGGGAGGGGCGATCGCCCCTTCGTCCCCCATAAGTTGTGAATATCTATGAGATTCACAAAAAACCATTAGGAATAACTTCAGTTCCAAACCTTTAAACTAGTGGGTTGGTTGATCACTCGACGCTCTTAGCGGACTATGTATTCAAAACCGAAAATATTGTTTCCAGTGTAAATACAGTTACTGAAAGCGTAACGGAGCTTCGACTCAGTCTAGGTTCGGTTTTGAAGCTGACTCTGCTTTCCCCACCACCAAATTCATTATTTCTCATTGCTTAGGTTACGGTTTTTTAAACGTGGTAGTTTTCTAGAATCCGTTACAGTATTTTTAAATATTTATATTTAAAAAATTAAAAACGCCGTTTTTAAAGCTGTCTGAATTCCGATTCCGGTTGCCGTTTATCTTCCGCTCAGTTCCGTTCCATTATTGGTGGCGGTTCGGCTTTAATTTGATTTTGAAGCTCTGAGCGGTTTTTTGTTTTGTTTTAGTATTTTAACGTAGTACTAGTGATCTAGGCTTCTTGTTAGCTGCTAAGTTGATGCTTTAAGTCATCCACTTGAGGGAGAAAATTGATTCATACCCTCGAAATATTGTGTATTGTTCTATATACAAAAAATTATAGCTAATATTAAAAAAAACCTGTAAAAACAACTGAACTAACAAAGTTTAAGAACAGCGTCCGAAACATTATATTACCGAGGGTTTAACGGGAAAGGCACTTTAAGAACAGTATTTCACCCAATAGTTTGGATATTTGCAACACTCCCGAAACTCTCAAAGCGCCTGAGTTAAAAAGCTCAATTTGCTGGATTGCTTTTTAATACACATAATATTTTAGGGCTGGTGTGGTGTTGGATTTTGCGTGATGCGAGTGCAAAAATTTATGTTGGTATGTAATAGTATATTTTGCGCGTCGCAAGTTGCATATTAAATTAATTGTAATTAAAATTTCCTGTTTCCGCCCGGGATCGGACCTGAGACCTTGCATGTGTGAGGTGCACGTGGTGACCACTATCATACGGAAACCACGAAGACGTTTGACCGATCTAAATATACGAAATGAATCGTTAATTTATTTTTTATATTGATAATTATAGTAAAAGATCAAGTTGTTATATATTAATTCGTAACGATCAGCTGATTTTATTGAACATATGCTATAATAAGTTTTAGGTTAGGTAGTGTTTTCGAAGACATTATTGTAATTAAAGTAAAAAGGAAGAGAAAACATGATCCATGATTTTTATTTTTGATTCAATAACAGATTTTTTTAAATTGTTGTTTCCTCTTTTTACATGCATGTAACTTAAAAGTTTGAAGTATTATTTTTGTCTATCTTATTTCCTTTTCCTACTTGAGGTTTCGGAACCATTCATAAAAAGAGGTCTAAATTCTTTTCAACGCAAAACTCCGAACTTTTTCACGGCTCGGTATTAACTTCTGCGGGTACAGGATGAATGAAGCTGCGTTGAATTGATACCAAAAGCCAATCTTATTTGCCGTGAACAAGTTTCCCATCTCGTGTAATGTAAGCGGTAAAGTTGTGTAAAAGCAGAAAGTTTGTGCGGCGGCAAGTTTACGAGCGGAGGGAACGCGGTTTTGAATCGAATTAACAGAAAACTCGGGTCGATAATGGCGTCGCGCCCAGTTGTATCAACTATCGTAGCTTGTGTATCTCGTGCATTGTTTCCTTAGTAGTTGGCAAACTGTTCTTTAAGTGATTTAGTTCCGTTAGTGATTCAGTTAGTGATTAAGTTGAATGAATCGGTTCAATTAGTTATTCAGTTGAGTGATTCGGTTCAGTTAGTGATTCAGTTGAGTGATTCGGTTACGTTAGTGATTCAGTTGAGTGATTCGGTTCAGTTAGATCAGTTCACTGGTGACCCAATCATCTGTAGGTTTTTTATATCATTTGGCTCGATAACTTTTCAGCTCAGCTGTGAATTATTAGCTAGTAGCTTATCGAAAATAAGAACAGTTATTGATAAGCATACATAACGGGTGTCACAAGAAGCCGTAGCGTGCTCAACATTTTCAGATTTTACATACCGAAAGGAGCGAGTAATGTTTAAAAACGTATTTTCGAATTTCTCTTCGCTTAACGGGGTTAAATCCGCCATTTTCCTTCTTTTCGGTTTAGAACTTTCTCCGACATCTTCCGATTCCTAGCCTCCATTTCCCTCTATTATTCCACAGATCTTGATCCAATCCCCTTCTTCTCACTTTCTTATCAATTCGTTCTATCCAACTAAGTCTCGACCTTTCTTTTTTTTGCGACCATGTGGTTTGCATTTTAAATATGTTTGGAAAGTCGATTTTCTTTCATCCTTTGGACATGACCAAATCATCGAAGTTGTTTTGCCTTAATGTCGTGAACAATTATGTGCTTTACATTCATGATTTGTTTCATTTGTCATCTTTTCCTGTTTGAACCGACTTGCTGCTCTTTGCCAATAGTCCATTTCTGTAGCTTCACGACATTTTTCCGTTTTTTGTTTCAGTGGCCACACTTCGCTTTTATATGAGATTATACTAGTTATAATTGCAATATATATTCTGTTTATTAGTTTTTGTTGTATATTGATCCAATATGATGCTGTTCAGGATCCACATTGCTCTTTATTCCAAGGAATTCCGTTTTTTTTATCGCGGTGTCCAAGAGTCCATTGCTAGTAACTGTCAATAGAAGATTCCTGCCCTACATGTGCTAAAATGCACATGTACGCAGTTTTTCATAAGTTTATCTCAAGTCCATAACTACTTGGCCATTCCTTCTTTTTTTAAATTATTACAATTTTAAAGATAGAGATATTAAGTTCATAATCAGTATTTGCATTTTTTTCTAGTTAGACTAATATAGACGAAGCCACCCAGGGGGTGCAGACTAGCTGCACCTATTGAGAGGATTTAGACTTCCCTCGCGGTACCCGAGTCTAACACACACTTACACTTACAACACTACACTTACGAATTTAACACTTTACTCTTACACTTACATTTAGGTAGGCGATAATAGCCTCAATGTGTTTTTCGCTTTAAAAAAAAAAAAAAAAAAATGTAGACGAAGGATCAGCGTTAACGGTAAGGGAGTACCTGTCTCAAACCACAACAATTAGATGCGCAGTTTATAGACGCAGCAGACAAACCGGTGTTTCATCCACATCTGTCACCCAGTCTTTTTTCTGTTCTTTTCCAAGTGTACCAAAAACAATATTTTTTTCACTAATTTTCAAAAAAAATTTCCTTTTTCATTACAAAGTTTTTTTATTAATAATTTTTACTGAAGTATATAAAATAATCGTTTTATCAACAAAATACCGAAAACATTATGTCTCTGTAATTGTCTACAGTACCAAAACAAACGCTTTGTTTTGTTGTCGATAAACAATGTACGAGTTACAGAAACAATCTATGTAGTTTAGTAAATAAAAAGAAAAAACGTTTTGCTTCGAGATAGTTCTGAATAATTTGTAACGATCGTTATTGCGAAAATTATAAACATAAATTAGTTTTAAGTGTCCTAACACTTATAAAACGCAAAATAAAAAAGTGCATTAAAACCGTATATTTGTAAAGTTATTATTTTTGTTAAGAAAATATTTAAAAAATAGCATGGTGTCTGAGGTTTTTTGTTTACACCCTGTAGTAAGTATTTTTTTTTTTTTTTTTTACACAAGACTTAGCAATAACCAGCTGTAATTATCAGAAAAATTGATTTTTAATATTTCTTGTACCTTAGAAATTGTTTTTGGAATATTAAGAAATAACTCCGAGGTATGTGTAAGCCAGAATACATGGCGAATTTCATCAAAATCAGTCAATCTTTACAGACTGTGTAAGTAAAAACCACTTTTTTGACTCAGAGGAACTGACAAGCGATATATATCTATCACACTCTTACCATTTTTTCACACTCTATATATTTTAATAATGGGGAAATAAAACCAGTATTACTGTTACAAACATTATATAGTTTTTAAGTGACACTAAATGCAGTTGACAGCACTGTTTAATCAGCTGGTCAAAGCAGGAACTTAAGAAATTAGGCCCATTGCTGACTGTTAGAAATAAAGCATGGATACCACTACGTTACAAGTGCACTACACTTCCTCAATCAACTGAAGAAGCGGGGTTATTTCTCGCTGATTGGTTGGCAGTATATTGGAGTGGCCGACGTAAAGAAATGTTTGCGATTGTGGAGTGGCCTTGAAATACGTTTATTCCATTAAACTGAGTTCCGAATAGCGGGCGCTTTAGACTTGAATCTGAAAGTATTTGTATAGACTAGCTCGAGGGTTGAAAAGGTAAATACTGTTTATATGACTGCAAACGAAAAGCGAAACTCTGAACGAAGCTTTGAAAGAAACCGCTACTGAAACGCTTTCAAAATTCAATAGTTTTACAAAGAAAGTAATATTTTTATAAAATATACATTAGTTTTACAAAAAAAGTAATAGTTTTACAAAGAAAGCAATAATTTTACAAAGAAATCAATAGGTTTATAAAGAATGCAATAGTTTTTTTTCAAACAAAGCAATAGTTTTACAAAGAATAAATAGTTTTAAAAAGAAAGCAATTACTTTACAATGAAAGCAATAGTTTTTTTTCAAAGAAAGCAATACTTTTAAAAATAAAGCAATAGTTTTAAAAAGAAGCAATGGTTTTACAAAGAAAACAATAATTTTACAAAGAAAACAGTAGTCTTTTTTAAAGAAAGCAATAATTTTACAAAGAAAATATCCTTGTGTTTTCATATCGTGACGCATCCCCTAGCGCCATTACGGTGAGAAGAAACAATGAAAGTTACCAGTACTGCTAAGTAATCGTAAACAAACCTAGGAAAATATTACTGTTACAATTTTGTTTTAAGAACAAATTTCTAATTGGAAATGAGCTATTATAGCGACCATTACCGTAAGACCCAGACCCGACACCATGAAATGAGCGCTGATACTGAATACACTGAGGCACTTTAATCGAACAAAGAATAGAACTTTAGCGTTCACAATTTGGGTCTGATCAATTTTAATACGGCAAACGTCTGTTTAACCGTTTCAAAATGGCGGTCATTCAAATTTTTTAAAAATGCATTACTTCGTTAATTTACACATTTTTTAGGCTAAGTTTGATGTGAACGTAGTATGGAGCGTAAGCATTTGCATAATTTTAAATACATTGTGTATATTTTATATTCAAATATGTAGGTTGTTTTATTCACTATAAGCGTTTCAGGACCATAGTACCATCATCAGGTGTTAAATTCTTTTTGCCATATTCGAGTTCGTAAACATTTTAAATAGGTCCAAATCTTTACAATTTACAGAATTCATTTTAAAACTGTAAATGTAATTTAAAAATTTAAAACAATAGATTCTGCATTTAAATGCAGATTTAAATAAAATTTGGCCATAAATCGATTTTGGTAATTGTTCAACAGTTTACAAAATTGGCGAAACTTTCAATTCCTAAAAAGAATCATAACTTTTTTACCTTGCATTTTTTCAACATCTGATTTCACCATTAAAACAATATTAAAATTAGCTATTTGTTGTTGAATATGATGATTTCAAAAAGTGAAAGGTTTTCAACGAAAATATATCGTTGTAAATGCGCTACCATCACTTCAGCAATACAGCTGCGTGTAATTATTGTTATTACTTAAACTCATCAAAAAAGCATTAATATTTTAATTTCTGTAGAAACTAAATAAATCCTACGGGGCCCAGTTATGTGGTCACTGAACATTCCAGGCAACTCAGTTGAACATTGCAACATTCTAACCGCAGCGCTCTCTCCCCGTAGAAACGAGAAATAGAAAGCAAGTAGGCCTACCAAATATTAGTTGAAACCAACAAACTCCCGTCGCTTTTGGGGTTTTATAGACCGCAAATTAGGTACAAACACGACTGAAAGTAGGGAAACAAACACCTGTACTAACCTCACGTAGCCGGTAATAGCCGTCATTGGTAGAAAGGTCTCAAACAGCAAACGGAATTGGCAAACACCTGAAATAATCGCTTTCACAGCTGTGTCGCTCACGTGATGAACAGCATTTCCAAAACGTTACAACACTAACCCCGCCCGTTAAAATATGCGTTTAATATTAACCTACACGTTTTTCAAACCCTCATTTCAATCTGCATTTCAGAATTACACTGAAAATACGAAAATGAACCTTCACAGCCGTCAATTTTTTTTACTTCAACAAATTTCTAAAATTCAAAACGATAATTATGCAGTTTTTAACGCTGATTACAATGGTGAAATCATTTATACGTAAGACCTCTTGTATTTGGTGGAAATCCGTTACATTAATGAAATATTAACAGGTTTGTATATTTCTTCCGATAAAGCATTATCAAGGACATGCATCAGTCTGTTAAGGTGGCTCTAACAGTGAAACTTTGGTTGGCAAGACTCAAATTGAAAAACTGTGGAAATATAAACAAACGTGTTATTATTTCATTAATATGGTAAAATCAGTTATCGTTTTTCAGGACAATTTAGGAGAACAATTAAAAAAACAGCCATTTTGAAACTGTTAAACGAATTTCGCTGGTTAACGAACTCGTCAAAGCTGTAAGTTTTAATCGAATTGGACTAAAATTGTGAACGTGAGCGTGCTAAACGCACACACATACACACACTAAATGTGATTTAGAGGTCAGGATCGTTGCTCATTTCAAGGTTTTGGATGCAGGTGTTACCACGATAGCCGCTCCAATAGGTAGCTTATTTTTGCAATAGAAATCAGCTAAAAAGTATGGTGTATTTTGGGGAAAAATATATTTTGTAATTGTTGTGACGTCATCCGTTTACTGAGTCCAAAAAGTAATTTTTGTGATAGAGTCTGTGTATTTGGTGTGTCATCACCAAATACTAAACTAATTGGCAGTTTGTTTATAAAATTTGGTGAAAGTCTAGTTTTACTTATATCAAAAATCATAACGTAACTTTTTTTGGTTGAAAAAAATGTGAAAAACGGATTTTTTTAATAATAAGCTCTAACGATTTTAATCAAATTTCGATTAAATATAGTTAATAAATGTCCACACAATTCATACCGAATAAAAACTTTGGTTCGAAAGCTATGCACTGCAACAAATTTGGAATGAAAGACGGGTGTACAACAAAAAATTCTAAAGTAAACAAAAAATTTTATGAATAATTATAATCGCTGTCGGGTGTTTTCCCTATTTACTCTAGAACATCAAATTTCTGTTTTTAAATTTGATACCAAAACTAATTATTTGTCAACGTACGAGTCCAAAATTTGTCATAACTGTAAAATAATTAACACCTCACACGTGTCACTAAAAGCAAACAAAACAATATAAAATTTCGTTTTAATTCAACCCTAACCGCTCCTCTAACACAACCATATCACCTTTTACTCCTCCATACAACATACTGAGAATGACCGCGCTCCGAAACAACCTTACAAAGCCAACCGTATCGCGTTTAACATAAGTTAATAGTACACGGCGATACGTTTGCGGTGTTGCCATTTATCTTCCCTTTTGATTACAACGTTGCCAAGAAGGTGTAACAAGATAGATTCGCAATTTAACGGCGGATTGAACACGTCTTAATTAACGTTGTACAGAACAAACTGCCTGAATCACCGGCATTGTATACAGGATGTTCCGAATAGTGCTGAACTAGAATCTTACAAACACTGTCGCGTGGAACGCAGCTGTATCGCTCACGTGATAGAAGCGAATTTCCAAAAGTTTGTTATTTATCTTACAGGATTATTACCTTACAAATTATACACAATTTTCCGTTTTTTTTTTACATCTTCCAAACAAGATTTCTCGCGAATGAATCAAGTACGAAAAAATTATGCAGTATACACCATTCATTTTGAATTCTATTTGCACTGTTACATTTCAAACACAACGCTAGGTCTGACAGAATCCAGAACAAACTTTCCAAGAAAGGAAATTAAAGCATACAGGAAGTAACAGTCCTGACGTAACGTGCTTCAGGGACTATTGGATCCTGCGAGGATTATAAAATGGCGGAACACTGTATTTCAAGCAACGCTTTGCCAACTAAGAATTCTGAACTCGATAATTGGAATCATGCAGCCGTACTCACAACCGGGAAATGTCCCAGAACTATGTAATTGGCACCGTATTGGAAACTTTTAATTCCAAAGAAACTTTAAATAATGTAGTAGCGAATTTCCTTTGGAAATAGAGTTATTTTAGAGACCTAGACACAGGAGAATGAAATGAGCAACGATCCCAACATCTAATTTACTTTTTTAGGCTAGAGGTCATTAAACATGTGAGTGTGTGTGTGTGTGTGTGTGTGTGTGTGTGTGTGTGTTAGCGTTATCTCGTTATGCAATTTTGGTCCTGTTTGATTCAAAACAGAGATCGAGTTTGGTAATATAGTGGAACAAGGTTGTTACATGGACAAATTAGCCAAACTGTTTCAAAATTACAGTTTGAATAGCCAAACTGTAGGCGGTCATTACAATTATGACAAAATATTAACAAACATCAGTTATATATTTAAGGTTCCTTAACCTGGTACACTAATAGAACAATTCAGCTATTTTGTTCTTCAGTAAATAACGGTAAACGCAACATCTGTTGGTAATTGTTTAGTTTTGTTCGTTCTCTTGGTCTTCTGATCACATATAAGTATCATTTTTAGTATTATTTTTGATCACTCAGGGAATCAGTCTTGAGTACGTATTACTAGTTTTTAGTATTGTGTCATAAGTCGTAGGCACCAACGATCATTGACCGAACAAAGCGAGGCCTCTGTTTCAACTCGACCGTTAAGTAGTTGGTTTGTGTGTTTGTCTGTTTTCGCCAAATACATTACCGATTGTTTTCAAATTTGATACGGTTTGAATTGTATAAAGCCCGAACGACTAATGTATAAGATTTGTTACCATTCACTGTCGTTTTAAGCTGGCGCCCTTGACTTTCAATTAAAAGTATACGCAGTTTTGGCCTAATGCACTAACCGATTGTTTTGAAATTTGATACGACAATATCTTGTATAACGCCCAAATGACGTGTGTAATACTTTTTCTTATTTACTACCGTTTCAACATGGCGGCCTCTGATTTAACAACGATAAGTGTACGCAGTTTTATCCAAACGTATTGATAGATTTTTTTTGAAATTTGGTACGAACGTACCTTACAAAATGCCCGAAAGATGCGTAAGATTTTTCTCCATACACTTCCGTTTCAAGATGGCGGGCTCTGATTTAACTTTGAGAGTGTAGTTATTTACTGGCTGCACGGCAAGACCGTTTCATGAAGAAAGAGCATACAATTTCCAGTAAATTAGGTCCAGTAATATGTTTCAAAAATATTAAGGTTCCCGGTTAAATTGGCCGAAAAAGTTACGATCGCTGTCGCGGAGCGCCATTTATATTAATTAAGAATATACTTCGAAGTCTACTGTTCTTTCAACTACTGGTATTCTAACTGTATGACTTAGGCACTTGAGAATTAGAAAGACATTTATACTCTCCGGCCAATTATTATACTCTTCTTAGGCAAGGACGGAGAGTATTGTTTCCGTTCCTTTCTTTCCATGTTCATAAAGTACTTATACGTAGATTATAAAATGAAATTTAAACACATTTCATATAAATTTTTGTTTCTATAAACACAAATGATGGTAAATGCCCGACTAACAATCAATGCTTGATCAATTATCTGATCAATTAATCTGATCAATAATCAATAATCAATAAATCAATGCTTAGCCTATATATGTTGTCAGTAATGTGATAAACTGTTATTTAATAAGCCTAGTTCTCTAGGCAATGAGGTGCCACTAGCCTCGATGCAATGAACATCGAGGTCCCCATATAATAAACATAAGGTATTTAGGTTGGCATTTACTGAGCGTGTTTGCTTTACATATGTAACGAACTAATTATAATCACACTGAATGCTTTGCTTTCATACTTCAACAAGTCTTTACGACGGTTCAAAGAAGTTGATTACTACGGCGGTCAGGGTTTATTTTAAGCGGATTTCCATTGGAAAATGAGCTATTGTAAAGACCACTATGAAGGGTCGTTAATGTTTATGTATGGGCGTGCGTGCGCGTGCCTGCGTGCATGCGTGTGTGTTTTAGCACTCTCAGGTTCGCAGTTTCGGTCGTACTTGATTCACACAACGCAAAAATCGAATTTGGCTTCGACAGGTTCGTAATGCATCAAAATCCGTTAAGACGTTTTAAAACAACGGCCATGTTGCCTGCAGAACAACGGCCCTGTTGCCTGCAAAACAACGGCCATGTTGCCTGCAAAACAACGGCCATGTTGCCTGCAAAACAACGGTCCAAATGTTTTGCCTACATTACAAAAATCATTACTATTTTATTATATAATTTTTTTAAAAATCTGATTTCGTCAATGTAATTAGCGTTAAAATCTGCATAAATCATAATTTAAAACTTTCAAGTTCCACTGAAAATACGACATTTAATTTGACGGAGGTCAGGATTAAATTTTCGAATTTACTAAGTAATTAGAAATTTAAAAAATGCTAAATTATGCAGATTTCGATGGTGAAATCACATTTTTCTTAAATCGTGAAGTAAAAAAATTGTAAAATTTGCTACCATCACGTCAAGAAAAAAAATGTGTGTCGCGATAGTTATTTTATTTGCATTCTTTTTTAAAAAAAACTTTGTTTTACGTCAATACTTTATTCCAGTTAGACAATTAGGACAAGGGTTAAGGTTTGCAGGTCAGAAAAGTAACAAACTGAACGGTGCCTTTGCCTTATCAACCACCAAGTCCTTTTTATACTATAGGAAACTATAGCTTAAGTAAGACGGAGGTACAAAATTCGATATGTGTTTATAGGGTCTAAGCTACGTTTTTTAAGTTCTTTTTTGTACACGAAAAATGTGTTTTTTTGAATTTCCATTAGTTATTGCGAAAGATATTGAGGAAGGACCCAGTCCAGGATTATGAAAGGTCATGGCTGTTAGAGAAACGATTTTATGGGTGTTTATTGTCAACAAGACATTTTCATGTCGTGATTACTAACAAATGAATACAAAATATTGTGGGTAGAACCAATCTCGGACGTAAATATTTGTACAGTCCCGATCAAAACGGAGTAGGCCTACGTACAACATAGTTTTGTTGCTAGCGCATCCTATTATCGAGCCGCCCAACTAGGGGCTTCTAGGTATCCAAAAACGTAGAATATGCCTGTGATTTTCTTAGAATATTTTTTATTCATTTTTATTACCGATAAAAACCCAGGAAAATGGCTTAATAGCTAAAAACCGGTACAACAGATTTCAACCAAAAAGCAAATCTTATTTTAATTTCTATAAACACAGACAGTCAAGAATCTTCCAACACTGTATTACCAAAATTTCAGCAAAAACTTATTTTCGGTTTTTGATTATATCTCCGGTATCAGATTTTCAGAAAAAGGACCTATAAAATTGTTAGGATACTTACGGAGTTACGTATGATAATTTTTAAAACAATTGTGATAAAATGATTTCAAAATGACTTTTTTCAAATGTTTAATCGATTCAGCCAATTATTTTAGTCTCCAGCGATGTTTACAACCTTCTTGCCAATTCTAGGCAAATTCCTCCACTCGGAGAATTTAGAGAATTTCCGAGAGTTTAGACACCTGAGGGGTAATTGCGAGGTTATTGAATGTTTTGGAGGTTTTCATTTCAGAATTGGTAATCAGAAAGTTTGAGAATAAAAAACAATCACTTTTGATGTTAAACGAATACGGGAAATGCCTAGTACCAAAATCATTGCCGTTATTGGAAATATCGATATTCGGTCTCCAAATAATCGATATTCTATAAACAGAGATGAACATGTCGCATTTCAGCAACTCATTGGTAAGTGTAATGTGCATCAGTCCATCACCAAGTGAGCTTCAAGAACGAAAACATTGAATATAAACGTACTAGAAGTACAGCCAGAATTATAAAAAGCGTGCTCGATATTAGCGACTAAAGTGCAAATAGTTAAACTATCTGCCGCTACGAACGCTGAAAAGTGTAATTAGAGGGGTTAAGACGTTTGGGAAAATATATAGTACTATTATTTATTTAACTGTAGTTGAACTCTCAGCCGCAAGATGCCACCAGCAGCGAGCGTTCATATACCTCTCATTCTAAATATGCTTATATGCAATGACGAACGTTTTAATAAATACGCGAAAACTATGTATTCGATTTACTAATTGTTAATCCAATACTGTATGATAACATAAAATCAAAATGAAGGTACGAGTTTTACCAAATTCATTCAGAATTTATAATTTTAACATTTTGCACGCGAATTTTCGGGGAAATTTCGTTGGTTTCTCAGAGAAAAGGTTTTTTTCTTGAAAATGGAAAACTGAGAAAATCGACTAGCAACACTGGTGTACTGACGCAATTCAAAAACACTTTTTGGATTCAGGGGACGTGATTGGTACCATCGCCAAAAATTTTATATTCAGTGTTTACTTTTTTATAGCGAGAAAGTAGAAAGACAAAGTACAGTGCCAGTTTAAAAAAAAACTTTTTTATAATTTTAATCAAAAAGCAGCCCTTAAGACAACAAACAAAATGTAGGCTACAGTTTGTGGTTACAGTTAAGGGTTGTTAGTTATCAATAAGGAAAAAATGTAAATACTGATAAATGGGAAACAAAACCGAAGTAAAAAATTCATCAAAATCGATTTACTAATTTTTTATAAAATTGTTGCAATTAGATTCCATAAGTGAAGATAGTGTAAGACGAAATTTGTACTAAATAAGTTTTATTTTCAGAAATAAGTAAAAGGAAACCTATCCAACATAAATTCGAGTGAACTTGTCAAACTAAAATTTAGAAAATCTTGCCGTTTAGATCTTTCTTTCCATTAGAAACGATCAATACTATTTAAATATAGCAACGCTTTATGTGTACTTAAAATACAGACAACTCTTTCAACATCCCGGCATATCGAGTGATTTACCTACACACGTTTATTCAAATTACTATTAATTAACAGTGACGTCACAGATCGCATTGCTTGTAATACAATTATTGTCCGCCTGCTGCTAATTAGCTATTGTATGTAAATGAACGGACAAGCGATGACAGATTGCCAAATAAAACACAGACGGGTTCTATTTCAACGCGCGATCTGTGACGTATTCATCTGTGAACAATGCCTTATTGTATCTGTTAAATGTGTTTTACGTGCTGGACGCTGTACTGTTTTTGCGTAAGTGCGATAATCAGGGAATTTACGTTGGAAAATTGATTACTTGGAGCCGTAATTTGAGTCCGATTTAATTCCAACCGGGCAAGAAAATTTATGTAATCATTGCGAAAAGTTACACCGTTAATGCGTTTTAAAACTGCAATAATTCCAACAAAACCATTTTTAGAAAATTTCGTGATTTGTATAAATTAATATTTAAAATTTTTAAATTCCATTTAAATACGAAATTTTAACTGACTAGGTCAGGATTTGTTTTTTTTTCTATGTTCAATATTAGTTGAATATTAAAAATGCTAATTTAGGCAAATCTTAACGCTGATTACACTGATGAAACGTATTTACTTTTAGTTTAAGGTAAAACTTTTATTGTTATGTCATATATTGTTACTTTTTGAAAATTTACTTACATCACATCGCCTTATAACAGCCACCACCACTATTTATCAAACAATACTGTTACTGAATCAAAAATAAAAATCATGTATCATATTTTCTTCTCCTTTTTATTGTAATTATAACAATTTGTTCGAAAACACGACACATGATTTTTATTTTTGGTTCAATAATACAATTTTATTCTTTTTTTCTTAAAAATTATAATTAAATGTATTGTATTTTATTAAAAAAATTTGTATTTATTGTATTAATTATATTTTTCTTAAAAATTATAATTACTTGTATTTTATTAAAAATTATTATATTTATTGTATTAATACTTTTTTTTCGAAAACACGATAAATTAACATAACTAGTTATTAACAACATAACCTGAAACTTATTAGCCTATATCCTATCAGCTGTTCAATGAAATCAGCTTATTTTTACGAATTAATATAAAACAACTGAACTTTTTATATAATTACCGAAATTAAATTAACGATTCATTTCATGTATTTAAATCGGTCAAATTTCTTCGTAGTGTCCTTAGTGTAGTGGTTAAGACGCGCGCCTCACATGCAAAAAGTCTCCGTTTCAATCCCGGGCGGAAACACAGTAATTTGTAATTATAATTAATTTATTATGACGCTTGCGATGAGCAAAACATACTGTTATAGGCCTATATCAATAAAAACGTGTTCCTCGCATCACGCGAAGCGCAAAAGCCAACATCACAAACAGCCCTAAACAATGATATGTGTTAAAAAATTGTAACTGCACCCAGGTGTCACGGTGCATTGTTTGAAATACAGTAAAATCTCTCTGCCACTCTAGTCGCTTTTCTTTTAAAGTTAACGCTGATCCTTTTCCTCATTTTTCTAACAGGCGTAAAGAATGGACGTTGAGAAAAAAAAAACAGAAAAAATGAAATAAAATAAAATAAATTATTAACTGTTGATTTTAACAATAATTAATTATAACGGTGAAAAAAGGGTTTAAAAAGCGTAGAATAAAAACGTCATAAACGTATTAGATTATTAATGACCGCCATTTTGAAACGGTTTAACGGTTATGAAGAGGGGAAGATTGGTTTGTGAATTTTAACGGAAAATTGCTAAAAAAATCGTTTTAATTCACGGTCACAACAGGCCTACCTATTTCGTTCAGAGAGAACATAAAAAGTTATCTGTATTTTGTAGATCTAAACCATAAACTAATAATATTTTTAATCGAGTTCCGCCCCCAATTCTCCCCCGAGACCGAATCATAACCTATCGTAACACTAACTGTCTAGACTCAATTGTAAAGACGAAACCGATATCAGTACAATATCGATGTTTTTCTTTCGATACATAATATCTTTTCACACGATATTTTTACTAATATCAGTACCAGTAATAAGGTATCGGACAGACGTATCGGTAACGCCGGTATTACTAAATTATTTTTTGTAGCTTAAACAAGGTCCTCTGAGGGTTCGAACCTGAGATTACTTACACAACCATTACATGTAATTATAAGCTGAAAACACGTTTCTGATTTCGTCCAATGATTCTACGAAATGTATTTGTATCTCACATAGGCCTAATGGCTAACAAATCAAACAATATCAATATTATATTCTAATTACCTGGATTTGTTGTTTTTGATGTGTATATATTATAATTATAATGTGTACACTTTTTATTTATTGCTTTTTGTAGGTCAATATTAAAATAAAACACGTCATTGGGCATCAATTTTTACAATAAAAATTTGAAACGTTGTGGTTTCAATTATTGTATAATAAAAATTTACTTAATAAACAGTTTGTTAATATCTATTGAAAATGTATTACAAAGTTTTATTAATAAAGTATTCAATATCCTATAAACACTTATTTTAATTACAAACTGATCCTTAATATAATTAATTACAATACAAAGAAAATAATGAATGATTTATCTCGCGGTGGTTATTTTAAACCACAATGGGAAGTAAAATGGTTATTGTTGTTCCATCAAGTTAAATTAATAAAAAAACGATTACAGTGTTAATTATAGAGATGTTTATTGAGTGTTTTAATAATGCGAAGTTAGAATGAACGGCAGAGATGTTGGTCCAGATGTGAGCAGTTCCAGATTCCGGAGTCAAGACAAATTGTTAGACTTTACGACTATAACACTTCATTCAGCAACTTTTGTACCGCAGTACCACTGAAGTTGACGAACGCTTTGTGTAAATTTACAAACACTTCAAAAGAACTTAGATCGATCTGATTAATTAGTATTAAAAACGACGACAACAAATACTTAACTGTAACAAGTATTCAACAGACTCACCTTAATACTTTAAGTACAAAAAACTTGCTCAGTTATGCTGGTTTACACTGATCTGTGACTACAACGTTTTACAACATAAAAACCGTTTGTCGTGAAGCGGCATAGTTACCTATTGGAAAAACTGTAAGGACTTCCTTCTGCGGGCCTCGTCCTTAGGTTTTATACCGACTCCATTACACAATACCTAAAATTTGCTTAACCAATCACGAAAAGCTTGGACAGTGTAATTTAAACTTCTTTTATGGTTAACTTACTGCAACGGTTGGCATTTTTTTGTATGTTTTGCCTTCGTGACGTTTTGCATATTTTTAGAGTCCTGTCCGAGTTACAAAGGATTGTAAAAACTATCTTTTTTTTCTTTCCTTAAAGTAACGGCATCCTGCAGTAAGTTTTTATTGTAGTCTGCCGTTTTTAGTTGCCTCCTTAACTGACAAATTCTTTCAGACTTTTAAATCAGTTACATACAGTCATGTTATTATTACTCATTAAAATATTATTTGTTTGTATTTTTATTTACTGTTTTTGATACGTCCATATACGCGCGCGCGCGCTTGTGTGTGTGTGTGTGTGTGTGTGTGTGTGTGTGTTATCGTTTTCGATATATATAATATTATCATTACTGGTGAATTTGTTAATTCACTGTGTTGCTTTTAATACGAAGTATACAGGAGGTCATTAATGACTATATATGGAAGAACTTAAAACGGGCTTTCAAGAAGGCTTGTATTCATATATTATACTGATAATCAGGCGGCAATACAAGCAATTGTGGGTCCTACAATTCAGTCAAAGCTGATCTGGGAGTGTCGGGAGAACCTCCACGCTCTGTCTCTGGATAACGTGGTAACTCGGTGTAAGGGGAGTTTAGGGTAATGAGAAAGCAGACCCACTAGCTGGACTTGGACCTGCATCTGAGTTTATTGGACCTGAGTTGTTGGCCAGGTCTGCTATTACTAGGTGGGTTAATACGCAACACCAGGCAAGATGGGCATTCCCATAGTAAGCACCTCTTAATCATGGTTCCGTATGGAGGGCTTAAAGTGGCAGCAGACGTCTTCGACAGAGCACAACTCAGGAAAATCATAGGGCTTATTATAGGGCACTATGGTCTGAGGTACACATGAACAGGACAGGTATGTACCATGGAAAAACCGTGTGTAGGTTGTGCAGGAAAGAGGAGGAGACTGCAGGACACATAATCCTTGATTGTGAAGCTCTTGCTGGTAGGAGGCTAGGGGGTTTTTTTTTTTTTTTTTTTTTTTTTTTTTTGGTTTTAACGTCCGAGGACCAGACGGTGGGATGATTTATAGCGTATCCCTCGCCGGGAATCGAACCCGGATCCTCGGGTGAAAGCCTAGTAATTAGCTAGGGACCTTCAGCAGAATTGCTGAGTCAACTTACTAATGGCATCATTCTGCTAAACTAGTACTCAAGAGGTTTAGTTTGATCGCAGTGTGCCTGGGGCTGTATTATCCTTTCCACTAGTTTTAATCTAATCTAAACAGATACAGTAATATATAAATCACCCATTAAATTTCTTTCATGTTTGCTTCATATTTCTTTAGATACCTACTAATACAGTATTTTCGATTTTCCTGCAGTATCGATACTTTGCTCCCATACCATTATCTAGTAAAGTATCGATACTTTCTTTTCATACGCCATCCTTACTCAGTTGTACAGTCACAAAAACACAAAGGTAACCGATCATTACAACAAACGTGTAAGGTCAGTTTGCGCTTTTTAGACCCAGCGGTAAATTGCAGGTGTTGTGCCTATCTGTGCTGTTTAAACGCAAGTCACTATACTTTGTAATAAGGTGCTACATTACTCTGTTCCATTTACCGGTTCAATGGGCCGGACACTCCGTCTGTCTGTCTGAGCTATATCTGTAAAAACACTCTAAACGGACGGCGACCTCGCTATCCCTTCAAATGGGGGGGGGAGACATTGACCCCCTTCCAATACTTCCCTTTAAATAAAACTCCAGGTGTTTTTCTTCTCTTATTGGGCTAGAGGGCGTCTAAATTCATTGCTAAATCAACTCGCCTCTTGTACAAGCTGTTTTGTAAAACATAACTCAGGACACAGTTGGGAACTATATCAAGAATTTAGCTATTGATACTAGTGAAATATTTGGTTAAATGGTGATTTACTAGCAGGTGATAGAACAGTAGATCTCGCAGTATAATCTAAAATTAATACACAGAGCGCTTCACGACAGCGCTCGTGACGTTTTCCGCCAATTTTACCGGTAACCGTAATATTTATGGAAAATGTTACTGGACCGACTTTATTTGAAAATGTATCCTCTTTCCTCACGAAACTGTCAAAAGTATAATAGGTTTTGCCGTCAGCCAGTATTACAGGAATTAACCAGTAGCTACACGCTCAACGTTGAATCAGAGTCCGCCATTTTGAAACGGTACTAAATGGCAAAAAACCTTACACACGTCTTTAGGGCTTATACAAGGTACCTTCGTTCCAAATTTCAAAAGAATTAGCCGTGCATTTGATTACAATTAAGTACAACCTTCGTTGTTAAATCAGAGGCCGCCATCTTGAAACGGAAGGAAATAGGACACAAATTTATACATATGTCATTTGAGTTCTTTATAAGGTACCATTGTACCAAATTTCGAAACAATCTTTTAAAGCGTTTGGATAATACTGCGAAAAAACTATTGTAAATAAGAGGCTTGAAACTGAGGGAAATTTTGAATACATCAGTTGGGCTTTAAACAAGATATCTTCGTATTAAATTTGAAAAACAATCGGCCAATGCGTTTGGTAAAAAACTGCATACACTCATTATCGTTAAATCAGTGGCCGCCATCTTGAAACGGAAACGAATGGGAAAAAATCTTACAATATGTCGTTCGGGCTTTATACAAGGTACATACTACCAAATTTCAAAACAATCGATCAATGCCTTTGGCCAAAACCGCTTAACAAACACACAAACTAAATGCCGAACGGTCGACTTGAAACAGAGCTCGCTTCGCTCGGTCTATCTTTTTTTTAAGATTTTGAATACCGTACATGTTTTCAAAACATGTTTTTAGTTGACGGACCCGTTTGACGTATTATCTGTAAGAATGTTGTACCTATCTGGCCCACTATAAGGATTTTGGAAACTGTTAACGTTTAATGTTTCGTAGTGGACAATACGAGTAAAATCAATATTTGTCGTGTTCGTACTTTCCCGATACATAGAGAGAAAGTGTCATAAAACATGTTATCGATTTGCAAGAAAGTTAATTACGGTTATTTCGAAAGAATAATTCTGTTTTTACCCCTCAACGTCCACACTGTGCACTCGTTAGACTAATGAAGACAAGGGGTGGTGCGATAGTCTTCAGTCTCGCGGTGGCCTTGAGAGAGCTTTGTTTTTTGATTTTGGCCGCTGTAGCAAACAAAACAGTGATCCCTTCCATAACCTCTATTCGTTATCCATCACCGCTCGTCTATTACTATGATAGCAGTTTTGCAAAAATAACCGGTTTTCGGTTATTCCGGTTTATATCACTTAACAACCGGTTTTCGTTTCAAGACAAAATTTGTTTACCTTTTACAGAAAATTAATACAATAAATTCGTTTTTACAGAATTTAAAACTACAAATGCAATTTAAAAAAATGCACAACATGGCCAGTATGCACTACCTATTTAGACAATGATTGTAAAATAATATTTGCATATTGAATAGTAACATTCTTAAGAATGGTGATAGATAAAACATTGGCTGATAATATTGCAAAATCAGAACAATATAAGAGCAAAGCGAGCATTAATCGCCAATCGACAACATCGATCTTCGATCTAACAACATCGTACATCGATTCACATCACCATATATTCATAAGGTTAACTGCGAATTTTTTTCATGTAATCAATTGTTACTTAGTTTAAGTCTTTCTAAAAAGTCAAAAAAGAGCACTTTTAAAGCCCATATTTTGCAAACTATCTTTGAAAAAAGATACTTTATAATTTTTTAAAACAGTTTTCAACATACAAACTCGAAAAAAAATTAGTCCTACAACCCATCAACCTTAACGGAAATGGTAAAGCAATGGCGGTAATTGTGTCTAGGAAAACATCTGGTATAAAACCATTCGGATGCAGAATATGTTTTATTAAAAAATAACAACAATAGCATATAACATCGAACACATGAAAAAACAGCAAACATAAAATACAATGAGCATTGTTCACAGATGAATTCGTTACAGATCTCGCGTTGAAACTGAACCCATCTGTGTTTTATTTGGCAATCTGTCATCGCTTGTCATTCGGTGTCATACAATAACTAATTAGCAGCCGACAGACAGAAAGTAATTGTATTACAAGTAATGCGATATGAAACGTTACAGCCTGCGTGATGTTTTAATTTTACTGCAACAATTTATATTATTCACGTATTAATTTCCGAGTTACATTTTGCACGTGAAATTATTAAATGTGCACTGATCGAGTACACAAACCGATTTAAAATTCGTATTTGTCAAATTTTATACGTACACATACTAGTAAAAACACTGATCAGTCAAGCCAGGCACAAGAGTAATAACTAGATCCGGTATCATGAAATGTGCACAATAGGCATTTATATCGTAACAGAGAGAGAAAAAAAACATATAAACATTTGTTCGAAAACGATTGACTAGCCGCCATTTTGTTTTTTTAATAAAATATTTTATATCTGTAGAAAGGATCGATCAGTAGAAAAATCAAACTTAGCATACAACTTAATCTGACAGAAGCCCACAGTTACAAATTGCGGGCGCTTAAAAATTCTAAGCCAAAACAAACCAATAACGGTAAATTTTATTGAAAATTTTCAATTTTTCCGAAAGTTTAACTCTTCCTTAAATATACTGAGAAATCGGAAACACGTAAATAATTCCCCAACTAAACGTCTGTTAACGCCGTGTGCCTTTCAACTAATAAACGCAACTTTCTGCACAAGTTAACTTAGCTTCAAGCGGCAACTTTTCCCCCAAAAACTTTAACTTTATAGACGTCGGAACGCTGCCGCGTGCACGGTTTTGTAGTCAAGTGGAGCGAACTGAACGAGGATTATCGGTTTTAAGAGGATTAGAAAGTTTGCGGGCGGTTTAAAGACGTGAAGTGACGCATATAGTCTGTGCAACCATGAAAGCAAGCATGCATACATGTGGCAACAGTGCGTTTTTGTCGGCGCTGTTGCCAGATTTATAATTATTTTTCGAAATAACTGTGCGTTAAATAAATAAAATGGATTACACAATGTTTTCTCGCATTTAACTATTTGCTAGAAAAAGTCACGTTCAAATGCTAGGGCATATATACAAAATAACAAAAATTCTCTTAACGTCTCAAAATAAGTTCATCAGATTTTGCTAAAACTTCGGGTCCATATAAAGATATATTGTAAAAATTTAAAATAAAATAAATTTACGATTTGAAAATAAATAAAACAAAACAAACGTAGCTCACAGCGGTCAGGGTTCGTTTTATTTTTCTTGTATCTAGCTTACTCTCTAATCGTAATTTAGTTTGTTTAAAATTTGGTACAGTAATGACACACTCTGTGATCAAAATCGGTTAAACCAATTAATTCCATTGAACATTTTGTAACTTCGAACAGGATTTTTCCTAAACATAATTGTTGGTAATTTCGTTTAATGACAGTTTGCTTGACTTATTTTTAATTAGAAAAAGCATCTGTTAACCTTTTCCAAAATATTTATTCCGTAAACACTGACTAGTGTTACTGAAACAATGAATTTGATAGGAAAAAATATATTTAATTAACAAATCAAAATTAATGTTGTTTACTGAACTAAACAAAATCAGTGAATTTAAATTTGTTTAACACATTATTTAAATCGTGCAACACATTTCAAATGTAACTGACGATTGTCAAACTAAAATCAATCGAAAATAAGAACGAAATTTTCAAAAAAAAAAACAACCTGTAAACGAAAAATAATCGACGCAGCTGTCTCGTTGACCTGTTGGAAGCCAACTCCAAAAAATCTTTTATCTTACCCGTTTAAAATTTTTAAAGTCCATTGACATTACGAAAATGACCCTGACAGCCGTCAAATCAAATTTGTTAATTTCAATGTTTTTAAGAAAATCAAAATGATTATTTATGCAGTTGTTAAGATTGCGATGATGAATTCATCAAAGTTTCAAAAACACTGAAATGGAAAAAGTTATGAATTTTTAAACATTTGAAATGGCCGCCATTTTGAAACTATTTAACATGATTTTCTAGGTAAATAGCTTTTCCCAGCTATTACATATACATCCTTAATTTTAACAATCCATTAAAAATATATCTAGCGATCAGGATCATTGCCCATTTCAAGGTCTCTGAGTCTCGGTAATTCAATGATAAGTCAATGAATATGTACTTATGTACATATGTACTTATGAATATGTATTTATGTACATATGATACTTATGAATATGTACTTATGTAGTATGGATTAGAAGTACAGCCACCAGTACAGCCGGTAATGCATATAAGCGTGCTCGACATTACCGGCTAAAGTCCAAGTAATTTGACTGTCTGCCGCTACGAACGCTGCAAGCTACAAGGACAGAGGGTGGAAACGTTTGAGAAAATAGACGGTATTATTATTTATTTAACTGTAATTGAACACTCTGCCGCAAGATGCCACCAGCAGCGAGCGTTCGCATATCTCTCATACGGGTTATAATTCTATTACGTTCATATTCAATGGTCTCGCCGTGATATCTGGTCAAATATTTCGCTAAAATACACAATCGGAAAAAAAACAATCACACAATGTCCTTGACTATCTAATCCCGTACAACTGCTTTCGATTAATATCGATGATTTCTCTACTTGACGGCGTCGACGGATCGATCATGCCGCCTCGAGTGAAGTTAATTAAGTTTCAACTACGCAACTTGAAACTAAAAACAAAACACTAAGCCTCTCCCGGCAGGCTGTTTGTTCTGACTCCAGACTAAAGAAGTAATGCCAAACTGGTTTCTGCAGTTTGTTTTTACTGTGTTACGTAATGCTACCAACGACGGTTTTACTCCACTTATTGTCGTTACAATCTTAGCGAATGTCCATCATAGTAAGACCCAGGGACCTTAAGGATAAGCACTGTCTTAAAGTATGAACACTGTGTGTCAAGATCGATAAAAATTGCATATAAGCGCGCCTGTGCTTGTGTGTGTTTGACACAAATAAACAAATTTTGCCACAAAAAGTAAAAGTTTGGACAAGTCGGTAACCTAAGAAATCGTTTCAACAATTAAAAATGAAAAAAAAATAATTTTTTAAAAAATTATAATTATTTACCTACAATTTTTGTTTTTAATCTGATTTCACCATCGTAATCAGTGTAACAATTTGTACCAAACAAGGTTTTAAATTTTTAAATTTCGTTAGAAATGCGAAAATCAACTTGACGGCGGTCAGAGCTCATTTCCAGTGTAATTTGAAAATTTGTTCTAATGTCGATTCAAACTTGGTCAGCGGTAATACCTTGGAAAACTATAGTTTTTCGTAAAAATCCATTTGGCAGTTTCAAAATTCCTACAGAACTCTAATTAGAATCATCTTGCTTAAAGGTCAAAGACCGGGTGTCAAAGATTTTTAACAAATTTCCGTTGGAAAATCAGTTACTGAACCATCATGGTAAGGCCCGAAACCATGGCTAGCCAATCATGGTACTTTATCTCTCGCTCCCTTTCTCTCTTTCCTCGCTCTCCCTCCTGGAAAATGTTCTTGCATCGAAATCACTGTTTCAGTGTTCATTTATGCAATATTGGAAACTCGATTCCATCTAGTGAACGAGACAGCTGCGTGCGGGTACTGAAAGTACCTTTACGCTCAATCCCGATTTACTGTTTAAACACCAACGAGGCATAATAAGCCCAAGCGTGTAACAAAAGTCCGTATTATCGGGACACACTGTATTATGCAGTGGTGCTAACTTTTAATCTGTTTTCCGAGTTGTGCGGCGGCTCATTGTGAAGCCGCCATTAATATGCACAACATGTAAATAAGGCCCCTGATTAATTCCCCTCCCCCGCGACCGCGGCACAAGTACAATGCACTAACTTTTCCACACACTGTTCGTAAGAAAAGCGAACTTAAAGTTACCGCCAACTTTCTTTGAAGTTTCCGTCGTTGAATTAACACATTTTGAAAACACGAAGACAAAGTACCGCAGCGACGTATTAAATACCTTCCTACATATATTTGCTTGAGCGAAGCGAAGTACGATCTGAAACGGAACAGCTGAAAATGGTATTTGTATCGTTCAAATTGTGTTCTGCTTTTACAATTTTGTGACAACAAAATCTTAAACGAACAATAATTACATGCGCCTGTTCAAACTCTTCTTGGAGTTACGTAGGGTCTTAATTACGGAGGGGGGGACGAAAGGAACCGGCTGCCCACAGAAGAAACAACAAATTTTAAAAAAGTATTAACAACATCAATGTCGAACACTTAAGACAGTTATTTAGTGAAAACTTTAATCGTGAATGGTATAATACGTTGAAATTAACGGTGGTCACGCTATTCTCCACTTATAACAAAAATTGAGTAGTAAATAGATCCACTGTACCAAATTTGTAATTCACTCGTTTTAACGAATTTCCATATGAAAATGAGCTCTTGGAACGGCTAAAATACCTGGTTAGACAGTTATTTAAAAAAAAATGTAAATACAGATTCACTGAAATTTGAATAATTTAATTAACAATGGCAGACATTGTGCAACATATATATTTGTATAGTGTAACAACGTGCTTATTGAGTATTTTCTCTCTATCTCTCGCTCTCTTTCTCTCTTGTTTAATGTTAAACACATCCGACAGATAATGTTTGCACAATACCACGCATGCGCGGAACGAACCAACAATGCATTTGTGCAGATTACAAACGTCTCTCGTCCCCATGCTATTTGTCATCGGTTTATTAGCGAATTTCAATTGGAAAATGTTAAGGCTCAAACACGGGATCATGGAATGTACACCGATCCCCATCTCTGGAACAATTTTTTAGGGGTTCAGATTTCATTAAAACTTGGCATAAATACTGAATCGGTACTGGCTTATTTAAAACAGGATTGTTGCCCTGAAAACCCCGTTTGTTTTCAAACAGTGGCCATTTAATAAAGGTTTACTTTCAAATTACAGTGCAAATTAACACAGGATTTTATCGCTAATTACAATGGTGAAATCAGATTTTCAAAGCACTGTAAAACAACAAAATTGTCTTTTTTAAATTTTAAGTAAACACTATTTTTCGAAATTTCTTATCTGGTTTTGCTGGGTAACAGAATTGTCCAAATAACTTCATGTGCCAAGTTTCAATTATATCGAGGGCTCGGTTGTCGATTTGGCCAATGCACCGTTCAGTCTGCTGCGACCGCGATCCTATGTCCTCATTAGTTTAATTGGCACAAAATATGGACAAAAAAATAATAAATCTGACTGTAATTCAACCGCTGAAGTGCTGTCATTCACAAGAGAGACATACGATGAAAATTAAAATGCTAAACTGTGTATATTTTATCGTTTATTGCGAGGATGAAATCATATTATCAGTGTGATATTTAAAAAGGAGTGATTTAATTTCAATTTGTAATATTCGCCATTTTGAAACAGTCAGGTTACTGTTTCGACCGTTCGAAATTTGTTTGTGTGTTTGTTTTTTGGTCAAACGTATTTACCGATTTTTTTTTTAATTTGGGACGGAGGTACCTTATATAAAGCCGAACAGACGTATGTGTTAGATTTTCCCCATTAATTTCTGTTACAATATGGCGACCTCCGATTTAACGACGAACAGTGTACGCA
Organism: Callitettix versicolor; assembly: GCA_022606455.1. NCBI lineage: Eukaryota > Metazoa > Arthropoda > Insecta > Hemiptera > Cercopidae > Callitettix > Callitettix versicolor. The sequence goes on from CM040186.1 coordinate 28,258,773, forward strand.
GTTTGGCCAAACGCATTGACTGACTGTTTTGAAATTTGGTGCAAAAGTACCTTGAATAAAGCCCGAAAAACGTATGTGTAAGACTTTTTCCAATTCACTACCGTTTCAAGATGGCGGGCTCTTATTTAACGTTGATTGTGTAGTTGATGATTATTTCCTGTAATACTGGCTAAACTGCAAAACCTATCGAAATTTTGACCGCTTCGTAGAAAACGAGCAAAGAATGTCTAGTAAACTTAGTCCAGCAACATTTTTCGTAAATATTACGGTTACCAGTAAATGGTTACGAGCGCTGTCGTGGAGCGCTCTGTATACTAATTAAGAATATACTACGAGGTCTACTGTCCTTTCAACTGATAGTTACCGTTTGGAAAATATCTTCGAGTTAAATGTTTACTGCAATTATTTTATAAAGTTGGCAACCCTGCTTACATTAACAATTTGTTAGAGTTAATCTCGACAGATCACTGCGCAAAACGGATATCGCGGCACCAAATTTACCACTGCACGTACTTTCTCCTTGTACAGTGATTAAGTTTTAATTTTCAGGGCATTGAATTGCCCGCCACCTGCCACGCCTCCAGTATGTAGGTTAGACAGAGAGCGGCACATGCGCTTTCATCTCGCCGCTCAGGACCTGTTCCAACGTGACCGACATTCGTTGCACGACTGTAAACAGGACCTCGTGTTCGCGGCTTATCCGCGAAAGTTGACGTTGTTCGGTGACTGCGGTCAGCCATTATGTTGGTCGATTTGAAAACGTATTCAGTCCTTTCTGAAAATCGTTAATGCCGAATGTATTGCAACTCTTTGAGCATGGAGCATAAATATGACGCAACTAATTTTCTCAACCAATCACAATAGAGTACAATAAATCTTACAGGCGTCCAGGTGTCTAAAAGTTAATTTTATAAGATACTTATATAAAAATGTGTGGCTTGTATTCGCTAATGTCAATTGGAAAATGAGCTATTAAAGTTGCCATCATGGTGAGACCCAAATCCGGAACCATGAAATTATCACCGATTCTAAATTCTAGATATCTCTTTTTGAGGGTTTGTTAAAATGTATACATGAGCACGCGCGCGTGTGTGTGTGTGTGTGTGTGTGTGTGTTTTGTGTATTTTAAGGCGAAAAGCATATTGAGGCTATTATCGCCACCCTAAATGTAAGTGTGAGTGTAAAGTGTTAAAGTCGTAAGTGTAGTGTTGTAAGTGTAAATGGTTGTTACACTTGGGTACCGCGAGGTACGTTTAAATCCTCTCAATAGGTGCAGCTAGTCTGCACCCCTCTACGGGTGTGAGTGTGAGTGTGTGTGTGTGTGTGTGTGTGTGTGTGTGTGTGTGTGTGTGTGTGTGTGTGTGTGTGTGTGTGTGTGTGTGTGTGTGTGTGTGTGTGTGTGTGTGTGTGTGTGTGTGTGTGTGTTTGTGTGTTTGTGTGTCCGTTTTAAAATGGTGAGCATTACAAATCTAAAAATATCATACGTTTTGTTTCTACTCTTTGAGTTAAAATCGTATAAATTGGCGTTTTACAGTTTCAAATAACATTAAAAATAATAAAATGGACCTGTCAATGGTTAGGGTTCATTTTAATAGTTTCAATATATTTTGAAAGGTTTTAACGACAGTGTTTGACAATTACGACGGTTAAATAACATTTTCAAAAAACTTTCACTTGTGAAACTCGGTATGTTTACAGATATCTTGTTTTGTTTAAATAAATAAATGCGTAAACCTAGCTTAGATATTATTTACTGTAGTTATAGTAAAAGATCAGCTGTGTTATATTAATTCGTAACGACCAGCTGATTTCATTTAACAGCTGATAGGAAATAACAATTTTCAGGTTATGTTGTTAAAAACTAGCAATATTAACAACAATTATTATAATCGTTTATATTAATTTCGAATGTATTATAAACGGTTGCAACGTGCACGTGTTTTTCGATTAAGAAAAAATACCGAAACCAAAGCAACACAACGTTTTCATATAATACGCGTGTACTGTTATAGAAAATGAGGAAGAAAAAGAAAGAGACCGAAATAGAGAGACGTTTCCGTTTCATAATTTTATTACATTAAAAAAGTTCGGGACACTTACTTTCTATTTACACCTCTCGTTAAAGCTAACATTAAAAGTTTCGTTTCAAAAACTGTAAGACAAAAAAATTATTCTTGGAAATTCGCTTTTATCACGTCAGCGAATCAGCTGTGTGCACAATTTTATTTTACTAAACGGCTCTATTCTAGCATTCAGCTGCCAAAACCTCAGTCTGTCAATAAACAATATAAGTCTGCAATATTTTCAAATATATTAAATGTTTAATCTCAACATATGATGCTGTGTATTATGATTACATAATCTGTTTTTAATTAAAACAAAATTAATTATAATAATTAATTTAGTTTGTGAATATTATTTCAATACTAACAATCAATAAATACATAATAATTTTACACTTATCATGATTTATATTCATCATAAACAATAGCAATAAACATAACCTCAATTGAAATATAACAGCTGTAGTACAAAATCAGCTGTTCAGATGTAGGGCCTCCATACCTCCATCCCGCATTATCGTAACTACGTAACAATATTTCCACTGTATATTGGACATTATGTTTTTATATTTATAAAGTAAATTCGAAAACGATCATTGACATAGTAAACAATTTGATTTCCGTATAAATTAATTATTACAAGTAAGCAAGGGAAAGTTGCATCAGTAACAATTAAACTGCCCCCTTTCTAATCTGAATACGTGATCATCCAAAATTAATATTCATAAGCGAAAATTAAACATACGTGCCGGGAGGGGAACACAACAAGATTGGATCTAATGAACATTGCTATTAAATGAGCTCAAAAATATCAAAATTCGAATTACTGAATTTACGAAAATGTCCTACCAATTTGGATAGACAAATAATATTGTTTTTTAATCAATTTTTCAAAGTTAACAAAAAACATTTTTTTAATTTCTTTGAAACCAGCCATTATGATGCGATCCATACTAGGATCATGAAATGTGCATCGATAATAATTTCTAGGTATATATACATAAGCTATTCTTATTGAAACTTTTTTGTGTGTTTTACATGATTTTGTTGGGAAAAAATTACATATTAGTGGTCGAAAACTAAACACTGGCCATTATGCTTTTTCTATAACATGGCTAATATTTCATTTGTGAACGCGTATGCCTATCTGTACAACTTGTCTGAATAAATGAAATGAACCTTAGCTATTGTCAAGGCAAGGTTTTTGCCTAGATCTTCACAAACGTGTATCAAAACCTTGGCAAAAAATACGACTGAATGAAAAAAATATAAGTGACCTAAGAACGACAACAGAGGTCGTGGAAGACTTCAGCCGAAGAAAACAAGTTGTTCCAATGACCGACTAGGGAGACGCAAGGAAGTATTTTGCTTTTTGCGATGTCAGGAAAAAGAGGTGACAAATGTTCACTGCAACTGCGACAATATTTGCGCTGAATGCAGCAACAAATAAAAAAATCGCATGCAAAAACTATACTCTTTTTCTTTTATATCTTATGTTTAATGTTAAGAAGTTTTAGTTAATTTTAGTATAAAAATAAATAATTATGTACATTTTAGTTAGTTATGTAGAGCTATTGCATTACTGTAACCATATTGTTTTTAATATCACATTAAACTAAAACTAGCACAGGTATTTTTAAGCTGAAAAATATATTAATATAAATTTAATCATGAAATTATAAAAATTATGTTTTTTTCATTTATGTACAATATTTTTTTTTTTTTTAGTAAACTGTTTTTTATTTTTTTTTTAAATTAGTGCCAAGTTTGTTTAAATGTTGAATTTAACTGAAATAAATAAAAATAATACTTAAAAAAACATAATATATAGCATTTTACAGCAGAATTAGCAAAGTATCATACGTTTCTGAACTGTACGACACATTTTCGTGTCACTACCCATACAATAATTTTTTTGAACGCTATCTTTCTAGGGTTAAGTTAGAAGGGTAAGACGAATTTCGTCGATTCTGATAAAATTGAACAAGTGTGCTTTTTGCACGTCACGGAAAGCGTTTTGGATTTGAAAAAACTGTTTTCAAAACGACAGCGGTAGGAAAAGTCGTACGGTTTGATGAAATGCGCAACCTAAGTAGCCAAAATGCTTAAATGTATGCTGCACTATTTCTTTGAATCATCCTGTTCAGGAGCGATCACAAAAACGATTCATTAGAGTTCTTTTAAATTTTGGTCATATATACAAATAATCATAATTCAGTTTACCAAATTCGAATTAAAAGAAATTTACGTTAAATTGATGGCCTGATTTTGAGAAATTGGGACAATTTTCCTCTTTTGCCTATTGCTTCCAAAACGGGATATATTTAGATTAAATATCCACACTTGAAGAGGTATGTATAATGTTTTTCATTTCTTTTACAAGCTCAAACGCTTTGATAAGTCGTTTAAAAAAATGTTGCATTGAATGTAAACATTCTATGTAGTATTGTTGCACCTTTATTCATCGCCTTCTACGTGAAAGGCCTCGTTTCTGTACGTTTCAGCCCTTTCTTTTGGCCGTATTACATTTTTATGTGCGAGGGGAAGCCCCATCTGCTTTTGACATTAAAAAAAAGTCAAAGACTGACATTTGGCTGAACTTTCCATTTTAATCAAACTGTCACAAGCCCTGACTCGTTGCTAATCAAATGACAAATGGCGCGCTCCGGTTAAACTTTGGCGCGGCATGGCGCAACGCCATGTCTGTCCGTCTTCCCCTCCCGTGTTCACTCAGTGCTTGGATTAGGCGGAATTGGAAACCGTGAAGAATAAAATAGGGTGGAGATATTAGTTTGGGGGAAAAGCAGGGGATATATAATGTGGGAGTTTGATGTTAGCAATACTCGGACATCGTTTGTCCGGAGAAGATGGGTTGATATCGATATACTGCCTCCTCTATAAGGAAAATATCGTCTTGAAATAATACTTTATCGGCGTTTATCTAAACGATACGGAACGCTGTCGCGTCTCTAATACGCACGATACTATTTAAGTTCAGAATCAGTGGAAAAAGATTGTTTTTGTTTTTTCTTTCTTGTGTAGCGCGCTAATTGTTAAGCTTTCAATAGACTACCAGAGAAACATGTTAAAGAACAAAATATTTTAAAATAGGCTTATATAAAACTAGTCATTAGCGATTTTTCATTGAAAAATAAACTATTGGAGCGAACATAGCCGTCACTAGAATGCTCTATTTAAAGGATTGTTAGATTCTATTTAAGAAAAAAAGGAATTTAAAATATCAAAAGCCCTATTTAAGGGATAGTTTCATCCTATTTGAGAAAAATGTCTTTAAAATATCAAAAGCAACCATAAATACAGAGCCCTATTTAAGTGATTCTTACAACCTACTTGAGAAAAAAGTCATTAAAAGATCAAAAGCGACCATCAATATAGAGCCCTATTTAACGGATTGTTACAACCTATTTGACAAAAATTCATTAAAACTTCAAAAGCGACCATCAATATTGAGCCCTATTTAAGGGATTGTTACATCCTATTTAAGAAAAAAGGTCATTAAAACATCAAAAGCGACCAACGCTATAAAGCCCTATTTAAGGGATTGTTACATCCTATTAGAGAAAGAAGATCTTTAAAACATCAAAAGCGCCCAACGCTATAAAGCCCTATTTAAGGGATTGTTACATCCTATTAGAGAAAGAAGATCTTTAAAACATCAAAAGCGACCAACGCTATAAAGCCCTATTTAAGGGATTGTTATATCCTATTAGAGAAAGAAGATCTTTAAAACATCAAAAGCGCCCAACGCTATAAAGCCCTATTTAAGGGATTGTTATATCCTATTAGAGAAAGAAGATCTTTAAAAACATCAAAAGCGCCCAACGCTATAAAGCCCTATTTAAGGGATTGTTATATCCTATTAGAGAAAGAAGATCTTTAAAACATCAAAAGCGACCAACGCTATAAAGTCCTATTTAAGGGATTGTTACATCCTATTAGAGAAAGAAGGTCTTTAAAACATTAAAAGCGACCAACGCTATAAAGCCCTATTTAAGGGACTGTTATATCCTATTTGAAAAAGAAGGTCATTAAAACATCAAGAGTTACCATCATAAAAGCTCTATTTAATTTTTGTTTTTTTTTTAATTTTTTAAACATCCTATTAGAGAAAGTAGATCTTTAAAACATAAAAAACGATCATCATAAAAGCCCTTTTTAAATATTGATTACCTATTTCAGAAAAAATGTTTTTAAAACATCAAAAGCGATCATCAGTATGAAGCCCTATTTAAGGGATTCTTACATCCTATTTTTGAAAAAAAGTCTTTAAAATAAAATAAAATAATAATCTCTCGTAATTCCAATTGAGAGGCAAACCACACCGGCAGATCGAATTGTTTTTGAATCTGTCAAATTAATAATATTTAACTCTGGACTCAAGAGGACATACAAACGTATAAATCCATCAAATCATATTCCTCTTTTATACTACTTATTCCATGATTTTAGAGTCCTCAAAGAGACCCATACTCAGTAACAATATTCCATTCTCGTTAATCTTTTCTTCAGCTCTTCATTTCTTTTACTCCAAAAGTCTGCAGGTCTCTTTGAACCTCGCCAGCCATCTTTTCCTTGCTCATCCTGCGCTTTTCCCCCGAGGATGTATTTGACTATTTATTGTGTCATTATGTCCTCTTTCATTCTCTCCAGATGACCGAGCTACTACATTATCGTAACACTTACCTCGGTGACTGTATACTTTCCTTTCCCAGACTCCCAACATATTTTTCTGTTCACCATCCCTGAATGAATACGTATATAGACATTTAGTTTCGTCGTGGAGAGACTGACTTTGAATAATCGTTACAGCGTACAGAGTAACTTTCATTTCCTGTTTCCAATCGATTGTTCTTCATTTCCTTCACAATCACCATACTTTACTGTACATACTTTCTGTGTACAGAGATCTTTTAAACTAACTCACCAAAACATCCCCAGCACCAAACATTCGGATCACCAAACACATTCAAATCACCAATTATTCGGATAGATCTCAGATAATAACAAAAATAATTCAAAATAAAAACAAAAATAACTGTCCGGGAACAGTTAGGCATATTTTTTTATTTGATTGATGCTAAAATTTTCAGCCCCATTCATCTGTTGTAACAATACAATATTAAGAAAATCAAAATTAGTACTAGTGGTGTGTTGATCTTAAATGTCTCTCTCTCTCTCTCTCTCTCTTTCATACACACACACACACGCACACGCACACGCACACGCACACGCACGCGCACACGCGCACGCGCGCACACACACACACACACACACACACACACACACACACACACACACACACACACACACACACACACACACACACACACACACACACACACACACACACACACACACATACGTGTCATGTCCATTTTTAGCATCAGATGTATTTTTTACTCAGTTTCTACAGTGTATCCGATTATCCGAACCATCTACATTCAGGATAATCACAATCTTCAAACAATCCGGCTAAACAGAGCTCTTTTAATGTACTCGTGTAAAGTTTCACAATACGTCCAACTAAGGTATCCTTCAGAATCTGCAGTATCTCTGGACGATACTCCCTGATTAACGATAGCGCGTAACACTTCGCGTATTTTAAATAAAACTTTGACGAGTGTAAGCTACAACCGGAAACGTTTGTTGTGACGGAAGCGGCTCCTCTGCTGTTACAAAGAAAGCAATCAAATTTTAATCTGATGTCGACACTAGACGATGCCTGACTTTGGCGCAGGACTGATTTCATTATAAGTGCAGGTGTGTCGCAGTGTCACGTGACCTAGGGGAGCAAGCGGGTGTTTATCTGTCACTCGCTGTGCTCCTCTTAAGTTGGGTCTGTTTATTGTTTTCTCCTTTGTATTGTTCCTTTTGTTGGTTTGCCGACCATCCCCAAACCGGATATTTCCAAGCAACATCTTACACGTGTTTTCAGACTTTCGTATAACTTGATTGATTGTGATTTTTAGCGAATTTGAATAGAAAAACAACCTTTTATAGCGGCCATCGTAGTCAAACCCAGACCCAGGATTCTGTAATTATCGCTTACTTATGGTCACTTCTAAAACATTTTTTCGGTTTTTTTTTTGGTGTTTAACGTCCGGGCTAATGCAGACGATGGGATGATATATAGCGTATGAAAATACCAAGCCCTCGCCGGGAATCGAACCCGGGTCCTCGGGGTGAAAGCCTAGTACGAGGCGGCTAACATTTTTTCGGGATAATATATATATATATATATATATATATATATATATATATATATATATATGTGTATGTGTGTGTGTGTGTTTGTGTGTCTTATTTTGTGCAATTTTTATTTCATTTAAACTTGGCACCAAATTGATTTTATCAATTCGTTACACTCCAAAATGCGTTCAAATAATTCCAAAATTCGACCACCCTAACTCCTTAAGAAAACAAAACTTTTACAATTTCTTTTGGAAATCTGATTTAGCCATCTTAAACCCAGAATTATAGTGTTTCATTTTTTCAAGTTACAATGAAATTACGCGCAACGATTCTGACGACGATCAGGGTTCACTATCGTATTTTCGATGTACGCCTTATTTTAAACTTTAACATATATCATGTTCTAGGGCTGGTTGCAATGTTGGATTTTGCGGGACGCGTGATGCGAGGAACATGTTTATATTGATATAAACTGTATATTTTGCGCATCACAAGTCTCATATTAAATTAATTATAATTGAAAAATACTGTGTTTCCGCTCGAAACGAACCGGGACTTTTTGCATGTGAGGCGAAAACTACGAAGAAGTGTGACCGATTTAAGGTGAAATGAATAGTTAATTTAATTTTAAGAACAGTTGTTTTATATTAATTCGTAAAGATCAGCTGATTCTATTGAACAGCTGATAGGCTATGTTATTAAAAACGTTAAAAAACAAGTTATGTTGTTAAAAACTATTTATGTTAATAAGTCGTGTTTTCGAACAAATTTCCGTAATGAAAATTAAAAGGGAAGAGAAAAAACGATAAATGATTTTTATTTTTGGTTCAGTAACATAAATTTAATTATTTAAGTACAGATATCATTGACTGAAACACTCAAATATTCAGAAAATTATAAAACGAACAAATGAATATTGGGCATTGATTTCCGTCACGTCAACAAATCAGGCCTATGTACTCGGCTCGTTAACGTATTTATGCGCCACCCTGTATGGTTGTTTACAGTCATACCGTTGCAGCTAATCAGCAAACATAGGTTCGTAACTGATAAGACAAACATGCGCCAATATTATCAGATTCGCAGTGATTATCTCGTTGCGTTCAAGATGGCCGAACTCGTGTATTGAAACACAGGCCTACGTCACAATGTTTTATCCCTGGATCAATATTTGTTAAGTCAATAGTACATTGTGTATCCGTGGGATTATCTGCTAAACAGGTAATATCACCTCAACTATTTGCATGCATTACTTTGCAAGACTTTCTTGAATGAAATAAACTGTAGTCCCGGAAAATCCGGTTCGGACACAAAAAACGGATTATCGGCCTAATTTCTTAAAATCGGTTAATCAGTTTTCCTCAATTTTTTTACCTTTAAATCCCTGTGAATCTTGTCGGCCATATTGAATTTATACCCTATAATACGATACAGATTCATTATCGATACAGATTACTCTAATATTCATTGAGATAAATAAAGCTCTTGTATGTGTGAATGTGAACGGCTTTTTACATTTTGTATATTATAGATCTTTGCTTCATCTTTAAAAGCGAAATATATATATTATTATATTATAATATATATATATATATATATATATATATATATATATATATAATATATATATTATATATATATATATATATATATATATAATATATATAAAAAGTGCATCACATTTCCGCATACAAGACTTTTAGATGGGTTATCTAATTCATGTTATATTTCTGAAAGTTTGTGTGTTTGTTTGTTTGTTTGTTTGCTTGTTTATTTGTTTGTTTGTTATTCAATCACGCTTTAACCACTGGACAAATTGAGATGAAATTTGGTACGTATATGGTTTAAGTATCAGAGATACATATAGGCCTATTCCCGTTTTACAAAACGTCATTATACTATTTACCCAGCCCAAAATAATTATCAGTTTTTAGTTTTGTAACATCTGTTAACTATAGTTAGGTTTAATTACTGTTTACTGAACATGAGATTTAGGCACCTGAGATGAACATAGATCTAATCCCATTTTACAAATCTTAATCTATGTTTTATTTATTGCAAAATTATTGTTTTTAATGTTACATTTTCATCTAATAATCACAATATGGTATTTTTCATTTAAGACTATTCAATGTTTTTAAAGCAGAGTGCAGAATATATATATTATATACAATTTTATTAGGATACTTTAATTGTAAGGTAGTATATATATTTGTGTAATTACATTATATGAAAAAATGGTAAATATGCAGTGCAGCATATATTGGAGTTTTCTATATTTTTCTTACTAAAATGCTTTATTATGTGCCCAAAAGCAAAAATCCAAAATATGAAAGCAGGAGAAGTACGATAAATCTCGAAAATAAAAGTGACCAACATAACCTCAAAATTGCTACCGGCGAAAATCGGTACCGTGTTGTACTGATATTAGACATATTTTTATTGTTTTACTGATCTACAGATCAGTAAAATAATAAAAATACGTCTAACACGGGTTTGGGTGATAGGAAACCCATTTTTTAAAAGAATAGTGCATAACCTAAGTGACATGGTTGTTAGGCCTAACAGGGTGATGCGTGAAAAAACCTTTATATTTTTTAAAAGATTATTTGGCTACATATCCTAACTGTCACGGTTGTTAGGCCAAACACGGTGATGCGTAAAAAAACCTTTATATTTTTTTAAAGAATACTGCATATCCTAACTGACACGGTTGTTAGGCCTATCACGGTGATGTGTGAAAAAACCTTTAAATTTTTTAAAAGAATACTAAGTATATTAACTGACAGTGTTATTAGGCCTAACACGGTGATGTGTAAAAAATACTTTTATATTTTTTTAAAGAATACTACATATCCTAACTGATATGATTGTTGGGCCTATCATTGTGATGTGTGAGAAAAACCTTTATTTTTTTAAAGAGTATCCAAACCTTAACTGACACGGTTGTCAGGCCTAACATAGTGATGGGTGATAAATCTTTATATTTTTTTAAAGAATACTCCATAAGCTAACTAACATAGTTTTTAGGCCTAACACGGTGATGCATTAAAAGAACCTTTATTTACTTTTTTCAAAAGAGTACTCCATAACCTAACTGACACGGTTGTTGGGCCTAATACGGTTATGCATGGAAAAAACTATATTTTTTTTAAAGAGTACTCCATAACTTAACTAACACGGTGATGCGTGAAAAAACCTTTATATTTTTTTAAAGAGTACTACATATCCTGACACGGTTGTTGGACCTATCACGGTGATGCGTCAAAAAACCTTTATATTTTTTTAAAAAATACTAGGCTACATATCCTGACACGGTTGTTAGGCCTAACATAGTGATGCGTGAAAAATCCTTATTTTTTTTTACAGAATACTCCATTAGCAAACTAATATGGTTGTTAGGCCTAACACGGTGAAGCATTAAAAAACCTTTATTTATTTTTTAAAAAAAGTACTCCAAACCTAATTGACACGGTTGTTGGGTTAAACGGTGATGCAGGAAAAAATATTAATTTTTTTAAAGAGTACTCCAAAACTTAACTAACACGGTTGTTGGTCCTAACACGGTAATGCATGATCTTTAATGTATATTATGATTGCGGGCAAAGCCGTGACGGGTAACAGCTAATCATATTATATTTCTGAAAGTTTGTTTTTGTTTATTTGTTTGTTATTCAAATAAACTTTAACTACTGGACCAAATGAGATTACATTTGGTGTGAACACGTTTTAGGTATCTGAGATAAACACAATACTATTCCAGTTTAATTGTATAATAATGACTTTTTAATAATACTGTATTTTATTAAAATATGACATGACCCTGTTTTAGCGTATCGAGTAGCAAAAATGTATATGTCTTTGCCGAAAACCATAAATCATATAATATTGTATATAGCAATATATTAAAATGAAATGACCTATTCTGATTTTGAAAATTGACTATAAATGTTATTGCTTACATTATAATTGCAGGCAAAGCCGCAACGGGTAACAGCTAGTCAAAACATAATTTTACCTTAACAAATAGCGAAGTAATATATCGTTCGTTAACATTAGAGTTATAAAGAATAAATTCAATATGGCTGCCAGAATCCATAGACTCTTAAAAGCTTTCGTGTTCATGACTTTTATTATTGAATGTAAACGTACTATTAAAGCCAGCATTTTAAAGTGTGCTCGATATTAACAGTTAAGATCCAGATAATTAGACTAACTGCCGCTACGAACGATGCAAAGGCAGAGAGAAGACGTAATAAACAGTACTATTATCTATTTACCTAGTTGAACACTGCCGCAAGATGCCACATCTTGAATTTTACATTCAATGCTTTTACATTAAAAAAAGGAAAGAATTTATTTGTATATCGATCTGTGTTTGTAATTCGTCTAGGCGAAAACAGAAACTCAAATTTGGTTTATATTTCAAAAAGGTATTAGTGATCCTTCCTCCAAAGGATTTCTAGAATTACCTATTGAGCATAAAACATAACAATTTTTTCTCGAAATCTTTATTTTGATAATATCGCCTCATTTAGCCTTTTTACGTCAAAAATATTATCTATTGCTTGTTCCAAAATTTCCGTTCGGAAACTATCGACGAAAATCGGTTTTTAATTGTCAAAAACGATTCACGTGATTTCGCTGAAATTGCGCTCATGTATGAAGATTCATATTTCAAGTGAATGTAGCAAACGTGAGACCCTTAAACGAAGATTAATACTTAACGTAACATCTCAACTCGGTGCAGCAAATTGTAGTAACTGTTGGGGGAAAACACGACAACAGTAAGGGTTTAATGTAATCGTCAAATGTTATGTATAATCAAAATTTGAGAAAATTGTGATGAACTGATTTTTTAAAAGAATATTGTAAACGTTTTTTGACCAGTAAATAGATTTAAAACTTTTTTTAATTAAAAAAATAGTCCTGAAATAAGGGCAAATTATAGTTTACTTAGACACGAAATTTTATCGAAATTGGTCAATTTAATCGCATGCGAAGTGCAAAAATATCCAAGGGAATGTCGTACCATCTTTTAGACTCAATGAACAGAAATAGTCCGGTGAAATTGTTACAAAAGAACCCCGAATGGTTACATTAACTAGGGTAGTTCCACTTTTTTTCAGTGTTAAGAATCCCCACCACCACCGCAGGCGTCGTCATCACGAAAAAAAAGCGTTACACTTTCTAATTTAGCCTTATAATTCCAAAAAAGCTCCTACAGTATTAATCTGATAAGAGAATTTATTAACACATATTTTAAACTAGATTACATTATCTACAATTTGTGACCAAAGAGCAATATCTAGCTTTAATACTTCCCAAAACTAGATAACTGAATTTTTAAAACTGTGAAAAATACAGATTTTTGTCAGTTTTTGCTAAATAGAAAAGAAATTGTGATTCCTATGCGAAATTTTGACAAAATAACAGTTGTAGTAGAGGTAAATAAGACGAAATTGGTTCTTATAGTTCGTTTAGACTCTTAGAAACCATATTTTGAATATTTCTATAATTACTTAAGAAAAAACGGATATGTCTAAAAAAATCTCTACATCTGTGTATTTATTTGTTCACCATTATCAAATCTTTATATACGTCGTATCAGAAGTGAATACCAAAAATGTAAATTCAAAAATAAAATGGTATGTCTATTTACTGAAAGTTTTTACAACAAAAAGAAACATTAAATTGGCGACGGCATATACGTGAATAGAGAGAAACGCATCAACGGACTGAAGAAAGGAAAGACGTGTACAAAAAATGGGAAGAGACAGGAGGCGAGAGAGAGAGAGAGAGAGAGAGAGAGAGAGAGAGAGAGAGAGAGAGAGAGAGAATTTTGGCGTGCTTTCAGTCGGTATTTTCGTAGGGAAAAAGTGTTTGCAAAAACAATAAGAAATATTTCAAGTGTCAGTTATAAACATAAAAAATATTTCTAGACGTGCAAGCCTGCTATAAAATCAAATAAAGGCAATATCATACAATGCTAAGCCAAAACAAGTCTGTTGTATAGCATTTATGCATATGCCAACAGCCCTCTGATGTGTTGTTACAATATTGGGCCTGGCAAGTACCACGATACACCGAGGTAACAGAACCCCAAGATATATGCTTGCGTTTACTAGAGCATACACTTCACCACAAACCTCTCTCCCGCTACGGCCAAAGTTACGTAACCACTTGGCAGCAATACGGTGTTTGGTTCTAGGCGTTCGTTTTGCGGGTTCAACTCCGGTTTCCCACGAGAAATAAAGTCACCACAGACCTGAGGGACGTATTTACAGACACTATACGTTCACAGCACGATTTCATAGTTTTAAGTCCAAAACAAGGTTGTTGAACTTAAACTTTAGGCGTATTCCCATTGGAAAATTACCCATAAACGACTAAATCATTCAAGGTCCAGACCCGGGTCTTGATTTCAATGCCGACCTTGACCTCTTGTAATGAGGTAGTTACAAATTTGATGTGCGCATGCGCGTGTGAGTTGGCATTCTAGTTTTCGCAATTTTGATAAGCTTTAATACAAACTGACGAACACGAAAATAGATTTTGTGATAGTTTGAACAATTTAGCTACCCAACAAAATCTGTTTACCTGTTTCAAAACAGCGGTCATTCCAAATTTTTGTTAGGCCCCTATAATTTTTTAAAAATCCAATTTGAATATTTTAATCAACTTTATTATCTCTTTAAGTTAGAGCTTATATTGTGATCTGACAAGTAAATTCATAATTTATTAACTGAATACTCAGAAAATATTCTCCAGCATTTATTCTAATACCTTGTTTTCATCTGTATTTTGTGTCTTAGCAGTCGTGTTTTTTTTTTTTTTTTTTTTTTTTGTAATTAGTTTTACTTTTATTCTAAATGGGTTTATGGTAAAAAGGGATTTTATTACGTAGTGCTTTGCGGAAAATGAGCAAGTTAATCATGCATGTCAAATTTCATCAAAATCGGTAAGTCCGTTTAGTCTTAAGAGATACGAACAGACAAACATAGATAAAATCACATTTTTTTACTAAAAAAAATATCAAAATCTCCCAAAATAAAATTTTCCCTCTTACCGTTTCAAAACTATAAGATCGTTATAAAAAGTAGTTCATAAAACCACAATTAATTTCAAAAAAGACTACTTAAACGTACACCACAAACCCAAATTTCCGTTCCTTGATATTAAAATTACACTCACATATTTGTAAAGTTAAAATATACAAAACCATATTTTACCAGTTAGAACTATACAATTTTTTTTTTAAACGCGACCCCGTAGCATCTCTTTCCACCCTTAAATGCCCAGAGCCGTGCTTATTAAAACCACCCCCGCCGTTAAAACTAACGCACCCCAGTCTCTGTCACAAAGAAAATTTAATTTCTTCCAATTAAAAATAAACAAGGCAAAAGCATCGTTTCTGAATACAGTGCAAGTAATTAATACGACGTACAAGTTTCCCCGGTTTGCATAAACGAGTCGTTTAGAATTTTTTTAAAATACAAGACAAGACGTCCTCCATCCTTCCCATTTCGTTTATAGCAGTATTAATTTTGTTTACAAAAGGCGAGTCATTTTAATGTCCGTGAGTGTACAAAAGGAACAACTGTCAGATTCCATAATTCGTTTTGGCCGATGTTTTCTGCAAGTTGTAACTAGCGTTTACTTCAAATTTTGTACATAGCAAAGTCTGTTAGGCCTATTAACATCAGACTGGAAGCTATTAACATGATGGAAGCTACTTTCCAAAAGGTAATTTTTTTGAAAACCCGACTTCCAATCAGAGTAAAAATCTGAATAACTTGGATTAAAAAAGAAACTTGACAGTCAGGGGACTAGCCGAAGAAGCTTTGCCTACACTAATTGTTATAGAAAGTAACATGTACGAGGGTGGTCTGAAAAGTTTCCGACCTAACAAAGATACAAGACATTTTTTCAGAATTTTTTTTCTATTTTTCAACATAGTCTCCTTGTACCTCTACACTCTTCTCTCAGCGATGTTCCCATCTCTGTAACTCTCCAAATAGTACTCGGCGTTTTTCTATGCAAAATAATTATTCACGAAGGTGATTGCCTCTTCATTTGACGAAAATCTCTGTCCTCCGAGCGCAATTTTTAGATGAGAAAACAAAAAGAAGTCGCTTGGGGCTAGATCTGGTGATTAAGGCGGATGGTCAAGCAATTCAAACCGTAATTCGTGGATTTTTGCCATGGCAACCGCTGAGGTGTGAGACGGTGCGTTGTCTTGGTGAAACAGGATTTTCTTTTTCTGCAAATGTGGCCGTTTTTCCGCAAGTTCTGACTTCATCTTGTCAATTAATGATACGTAGTATGCTCCTGTAATGGTTTTCCCTTTTTGAATTTGAAGATAGTCGATTAAAATAACTCCATGACTATCCAAAAAAAACAGTCGCCATCACTTTCCCAGCCGAAAAAACAGTTTTTGCTTTTTTTTGGAGCCGATTCCCCCTTTGCAGTCCACTGTATGGACTGTATTTTTGTTTCGGACGTATAATGGTGTATCCACGTTTCATCTACAGTAATAAATCGGCGCAAAACTGGGATTTATTGCGCCTAAACTGCGCCAACAGAGCATTGGAAATGTTCATTCGAACACGTTTTTGGTCTAACGTGTTTGGCAAACGCGGCACCCAACGCGCGGACAGCTTTCTCATGTTTAAATGTTGATTTAATATGTGACAAACACGTTCTTTTGACATGTTCATAACGTCTGATATCTCTCTCACTTTAATTCGGTAGTCATCTAGCACTATTTGGTGAACTTTGGCGATGTTTTCGTCGGTAGCTGCAGTTTTTGGACGTCCCGAACGTTCATCGTCTCCCAAGCTCTTACGGCCTCGTTTAAATTCAGCTGCCCAAAATTTCACTGTGGTAAATGATGGTGCAGAGTCCCCATACACAGAATCCAACTCATCTTTGATTTGCGTAGGCGTGTTTCCTTTCAAAAACAAATATTTAATGACAGCTCGATACTCGATTTTGTCCATTTTCATAAAAATACTCACATCAACTCACTCAAACGACTGTTACATAAGAACTGCGCTTCCAAAATGGCTGAAACTTTGGTGAGTAACTGTCAACAGATGAACAACGAAATTCGAGTGCTGCCACCGACGAGTGCTGCTATCTTCATATTGAGGTCGGAAACTTATCAGACCACCCTCGTATGTTCATAACATTGTAGAATTATTGATATATAAATACAATTCACTTTTTAGTACGTAATTATGAGTTTACAGACATTAATAGTTCAATAGATAATACTATTTTGACTCGACTATAGATTTTTCATTTTACAATCTGTGAGAGAAAATCAAAATAACCAAATAAAGACTTTTTATTAATTTTAAAATGATAAAATTAAAAAATATGAGCTTGTAAACATTAACTCTGCAATTAGACTAGAACATTAACTGTAGTACCAAAAATAAAAATCTGATAATTTGTACATTAAAATCAATAACATTAGCCTAGTTTAAATATCTATCGGCACTCGTAACCTCAAAAAAAGATTATTATAGTTAAATTGTCATGCAAGATATTTCTCTTATAATGTTACAATCTCTGCATCAAATGATAAATATAACTTTTCATAAGGTTATTCATTTATCAAACACGTGATAAGCAGTGCATACGCAATACAAATAAATACAATTTACAGATAAATACAATTGCAATTAATTAATAATGCCATACGGGTACATATGGTGACTCATCGTATACCGAGCGTGACGCGAAACCAATACGTTTTACCCATAAAAAAGTGCTAAATCAAATTACATTTAAAGTATAAAAATGAATCACGACCTCCGTCGAATTAATAGGTAGATTTTTTTTTTTAACGTCCGACTATTGTGCACACTTGGGCTAATGCAGACGATGGGATGATTTATAGCGTATGAAAATGCCAAGCCCTCGCCGGGAATCGAACCCGGGTCCTCGGGGTAAAAGCCTAGTACGCTATCCACTAGGCCACCGAGGCGGCTATTTGTGGGTAGATTTATGCAGAATGTAACTCTGATTATGGTGATGATGTCAGATTTTCAAAACCGTATTAGACACAAAAGTCATGATTTATAAAGATTTGAAATATCCGCCATTTTAAAACTGTTTTCGCTAGGTAACGGACACGACAAAACCACTATTAAATTCCATGTTTATGCCAAGTTTGAATCAAACCGGGTAAAAAAGTGCTAGCGCGCGCGTGCGCACGCACACAGAGGTTCGACTATCATTTGAAGGTTCCGGACCTGACTCATAAATGGTTTACTGTATTAGCCAGTTTTAAAAAGAAAATTCTCTAATAAAAGAATGAAATGAAATAAAAACCGAAAAGGCTCTACAAGATAGTAGAATCCACGCTAAATAAATGAATGTATTGATTTTTTTTTTTAATTATTTTAAGGCGAAAAGCACATTGAGGCTGTTATCGTCTCCCTAAATGTAAGAGTGAGTGTAAAGTGTTACAGTCGTAAGTGTAGTGTTTTACGTGTAAGTGTGTGTTAGACGCGGGTACCTCGAGGGACGTCTTGAAGTGTGCAGTCAGACCACTATGGATAATAGAGATTAAAATGTTGAAATGATTATATAGAATAAAATTTGAAGTATTTGGAATCAAGAATAGAATATTCTTCGTTAAAGTAAATGTGATTCGAATACACTCGTAAGAAGGTGGCCTAGTGGTTAGCGTACTAGGCTTTCACCCCGAGGACCCGGGTTCGATTCCCGGGCAGTGTTTGGCATTTCCATACACTATAAATCATCCCATCGTCTGCATTAGCCCAAGTGTGCACAATAATCGGACGTTAAACACAAAAAAAAAAAAAAAAAAAAAAAAAAAATTGAAAATAATAAAAAGATAATTGATGCCAAACGGAAGGTGTAATCATGTTAAACAAACGTAGTAGAGGTATTATTTGCTTGAACGAAGTAGTAGTACTCACTCTTGGACTGACAGTTTGCGATAAGTCGGCTTGGAGAACCACGTCGGTGGTCAGAACCACATGTTTACAGCAATGTACCGACAACTCTCTGCACCTAAACCACAATGAAACATTGAGGGACTTTATGGAAACACGCTCTCGGGTTGCACAACGTAAGGTGCAGTATTCGTGGTCGGGTTACGTAAACACGGGACGTGTTCCGACAAGTCAGCGGGAATCGGCGCTCGGCAGTGTCGGGCGGAGTGGTTGTAAGCGGGCGTGTTCGTTGCAACATTACACCTTTAATAGTTAAAACTATAACGCTACTGTTTCCCCAGTGCCTCGTTTACCTTTACTGGCGCTCCAGAGTACGTTTTTTGGGACGATTTGATTAAAAGTTGACAAAAAAATCGGTTTTAACAAAAGTTTCTTTAATTTCGTTAACCACCGAAATCCGTTTAACCGTTTCAAAATGCCTGTTAAAAATCTTTTAAAAAGTCTTGACCGATTTTATAAGCGTTCAAATCTGCACAATTTAGCATTTAAATTTTCAAAATTCTATTAAAAATTCGAAAATGACTCACAGTGGTTTTCGTCTTTTCAATTTGGCTAATTTAAACAGATTTTTACGCTGAATTTGAAGGTACAAGTATTGTTGTGATATTCGTTTTTCGGAAATCAGCTTCTATCACGTCAGCGAGACACTTCCGTGCAGCAATTTTTATTGCTTTAAGACGTCAGAGATGATAAGAAAACGCACTGTATATCCGACCGCTTGGACCATCTGGCCGTACCTTTAAAGTCTCCTTACACCGAACAGTGACACCGAAGAACACTCGAACGGCAAAGGGTTCCTTGGCTCTGCCACGATTAAAAAAAAGTATGGATGAAAAGAAAACCACTACACAGTGGGGTTTTTGTAACATACTAGAGCAAACCCCAACAGAAAACCCGCAGTTCAGAGCGGTTAGAAGACAGTTCATTTAATAGCTTATTGTCCACACACCCTTTATATATAATCGAATCAGAAATGAGCCACGACCTTTCTGCATACACCAGTAGACAGAATATTCGGATAGATAAAATATTATAGATAAAATATTCGGATGCTGAATATTTTAAGCAAAGGTGATGAGGAATTTTTAAGGCACCTCTATATTTCATTTGGAGAAAGTCCGCAGCGAAGCACTGCCCTTCAGGAGTTTGTATTCAGAGTAGAGACCATCGAAAGTAGCGATTATAAGTTCGGTTTATAGAAACATTATTTGTTTCTGGCTGCGCCACTTTTCCCAGACATCAGTAGGGCAGTAGGGTTCGCTTAAGACACGCGTAA
Organism: Callitettix versicolor; assembly: GCA_022606455.1. Taxonomy (NCBI): domain Eukaryota; kingdom Metazoa; phylum Arthropoda; class Insecta; order Hemiptera; family Cercopidae; genus Callitettix; species Callitettix versicolor. The sequence continues at coordinate 28,279,319 of CM040186.1, forward strand.
AATGAACTACAAAGTAAAATCCAAACGGTACTAGAGGGCGGTTGAAGATGACATGATCGTCCACTTACGCGCAGTCCTAACCTAGGTAAGGTTAAGCTATGTTATGTTAGGTAATGAAAAGACAAACAACGGAAGGAAAACGAAATCGGTTCAAGAAGGCTTTGTTCTCACCAGCGGAATCACTGATGCGCAAGAAAGTGTCAGAGATCGTTAGAAGGCTGTTCACCGCCACTCGCAAGTTCACTTATCCCAGGAATATTTCACACAGGCAAATGCTTACTTTTCTGCCCCAATAGTCAAGTTCCTTCAGAGAATAAGTCAAGTAATCAGTATTTCTCTTCCACTCTGTATACGCTAATTGTCTTACCTTATAAATTCCGTCCACTAGTTTTGTTATCTCCTCCGTTTCCATGGTGATTTCCAGACCAGACACAGGTTGACCGTAACTATTGTTCAAACCCCTTTAACCCGGCACAAGTTGTCAAGTTGTTAAACACTGTTTCACTGGACTCTCGCTGCTGTATCGAGAGGGAATGTTAACATTCCGTGACCTGTACACAAGAATGTTGGTTTAGTTACGTTCATCTAATATTATATAATTTTAAACATAATGTGCAAAGCGTAGCCCAATTTTTTTTAGATGCTATTAAACAATAAAAAGTTTAATAAAAATTGTTTTAAAAAATCCGGTAGGAATTTGTAATTTTATTTCTATATGATGACTGTTTAACAATTTTTATTTATACTTATTATCTAAATAAAGTTAATACACGTAATTTTACATTCTTTTAAGTTCTGTCGTCACATTACTGGTTACAAAAAAATATCTACAAATAGAAGAATGTGTCCATTGTTCCCCTTTGAAAATACAGTAATGGTGGAAAACATTTATAAAAATTCTAACATTCAATTATTTAAATAAATAAGTCATTTTTCAGAAGCTACTTACAGGAATATCAGTCAAAAAACGATATTTTAGTTTATGAAACGATGCTTTTAATGTTAGCTTTGGCAAGAAGAGTGAATAGGAAAAAAATGACCCGGACCTTTTTAATGAAACGGAAACGAGCAAACTAATTTCGTCTCTCTGTTTCTATATCTTTCTTTTTCTTCCTCCTTTTCTATAACAGTACACGCATATTATATGAAAAGCGTTGCTTTGTTTTCGGTAGTTTTCCTTAGTTGAAGAACACGTGCACGTTGTAACCGTTTATAATACATTCGAAATTAATATAAACGTTTATAATAATTGAAGTTAAAATTGTTAGTGTTTAAAAACATAACCTAAAACTTATAGCTTATCAGGTGTTCAATGAAATCAGCTGATCGTTACGAGTTAATACAAAACAACTGACCTTTTACTATAACTACAGTAAATAATATCTAAGCTAGGTTCACGTATTTATTTATTAAAAAACAATATATTTGTAAACATATCTTGAAACTATTTATACATTCAGCTAACCATTAACAAAAGCTTCGTTTCGGTAACTCCCCGAGTTCCATACGTGTACATTTTTACTCAAAAAAGGCTTTAAAAAGATTTTTTTTAATTAACGAAAACGAATAAATATATTTTTTTACTAATCGGACTTTAAAATGTATAAGTCATTAAAATTTACATTTTCACGGATAGTTTCTACGTACACTTCATATAATTAAAATTAAAATGATAAACGTTAATTATAGCGTTAATCTTAGTACTTTTATAAAATCAAGTTCGGCGAAAGCATTTTCTCCAACATTTATCAACGCCGCCGACATTTTTCACAAACCGCCCGACAGATGTTTACATAACTTGTAAACAAACACCGGGGACAGTATTTCAGCGTGACACGACACGTCGGGTAAGGGGGAGTGTTAAATGAAACGTAAAATTACCTCTCTCCAACACCACCCACAATAACCGCCCCTATACTCGTATGTTACCGAGATGACGGTGGAAGCCGTCGTTTATCAAACACAAATTGACTCTGCCTGGGCTATAATTCATCGACATTAATGGATAGTTATTGGTTAGGTTAGGCTGGGTGATGCCAAACAGATGATTTAAAGCTGCCCTTATTTGAATTTCCGCCGGTAATGTGCACTGATCCTGTTATAAAAACACTTCTTAATGAAGCAGTAAAAAATTGTATTATACCAGCACTACCCGCACGTTTCCCGTGGAAAATATCTGTTAACATGAGATAATACGTTACAATAATTCTCTTTTTGATTTCTAAATTAGAAGGTTTCAAAAAAAGGCGCTAGACATCGTCAGGTGTAATTTTCGGCTAAGTATTTAATTTAAAAAAATGTATTACATATTTTAAAATCTCGCTTCGGGGTAATACCTAATCAACCATCTTCTGCCAATCACTGTTAAAGATATCAAATCTCTGACACACATTAATTCGGCTACACATTACGGAGCGCGCGCGCGCGCGCACACACACACACACACACACACACACACACACACACACACACACACACACACACACACACACACACACACACACACACAATAAGCTTTGTGTAGAAAAAAGTAATCAAATAAAAAATTCAAAATCTGGCTTTTAACTTGGAATGTCTTTCCGTCCGTGCATATTTTTCGAGACTAATCGAACTGCCAGATTTCGATCGAATTTTGCATTTATGTTTGTTCCGCAAAAAAAAAATCAAAGTGACTTTTTAAATAAAAGAAATAATTCAATTTCATTTTGTAATAAAAAATTTAAAAAATTGGAATTTACTTGGACCGTCTGTCTTTGTATTACACCACTGGAGAAACAACAAATTTATCGGTTTCGATGAAATTCATGTGTAGTTTTTGTATAGGTATGTTTTACTTTTTCGAAAAGAACTCTTTTCTGAAGTCTTTTCAAAAAATGGAATTCAATAATTTTGATAAAATGTAGCGCTTATATTAAAAAAAAATTAAAATTGCTATATTTCCAATAAAGTCCGATTCGTAATTTATCGAAAAAATTCCGGAATCGGCCTAACCTTGCAAAATCGGTTGATCAGATTTTACCAAAACTTTTAGTGACAAATTGATAAAGACTCGTAAAACCACAGAGTGCACCAAATAGCAAGGTTCTGTTTCAAATTACAGCGGTTTTCCAATTCCTACTTTAGTTCACACTCTCCTATATATATATATATATATATATATATATATATATATATATATATATATATATATATATATCAAATTTTCAAATTTAGTTAATAAAATACATCCCTTTAAGTTCAAATACATTTTTTTAAACTTGTAGTGGATGGCACTTGATGTTAATACAGTTTTTGTCAATTATTCATATCGCATATTTGTACAGACTATACGATAGGATTTCCTTAGGTAATTCCTACTATTATTCATCCACTCAAGTTAAAATACATTTTTTTTTAAAACTTATAGTGGATGGCACTTGATGGTAATACAGATGTTTGTCAAATATTAATATCGCATATTTATACAGACTATACGATAGGATTTGATTTAAATAACACTTATGTTCTATCCAATTTTGGTTTTAGGAATCGCAGCACGCAGCTGTCTCGCTGACGTGATGGAAATGCATGACCTAAGTAGGAATTAACTTTTTTTTTTTTATATTAGGCCTACTTGTATGTTTAAAATTAACTGCACTGAATGGGTTTTTGAAACTTCTAACGTGACCAAAATTTGAGCGAAACCTGTTGAACCGATTTTTTCTAAAATAATCGATCCTTTTAAAAGAAAACACTGCCTCGAAGAGAGTTTATAAAATGCTAACTCGCCATTTTTTAGTAATTCATTGCTCTTACTAAAGAAAAACGCCTATAGGCCGTTCACCCCAAATAATGTATTCAAACACAGTTAGGTTGTACAATTAGACGTCCGTTCATTGACACATATTCTGTGTAAGGTTAGGTATGTACCTAGGCTGTACATCCGCAGCCGTTTAAAGAACACCCGTTGTATTATTCATGCAAGCGCGCCATATATAAGGCATCCACGCATGCCGTTCCTTTTAATATTTCTAGGTCGACGGTTTGTCCTTCCTACTAGTTTTTTTTCTACTTTACCAAAAAAAAAGTACGGTGATCTTGAAAATACCAATCTTTAGATTTTAATCTGTTCTCAGGATCTCTAAGCCCAAAAAAAGTAAACATTTTTGCTATTTAGCTTTTATACTTTATCTACAGGGGATGAGAGATGAGATTTTGGCAAATCTTACGGCAGTAACTGCAATCTCGAACCTACGGCCTTGAAAACTGACCGGTGCTTCAACTACCACAGACACAGGCTATGTGTATTTGCACATGTTAGTAATTGACCAATTTTGTCGAAACTTGGCTTGTAATCTGGTTGCCAAGGAAAATCTTTTTCAATTTTTCAAAACAAAAGCTTTTTTTTATCAAAACATCTACATTAAATTCTTTTCAAGTACAGCCCTTAAGTGCACATACTAAACAAACGGGAGGGGATGCGGTTCGGGAGCTTTCTTTCTTAAAAAAAATTAGTCATGTATCATCAACACTGTTCAGTGTTCTAAATTTGAGATTAAAACGGGACAAAACATGATCCCTGACCTCCGCCTGATTTGTTTTATTCCTCTTGATTTGCTTTCGAACCGAAAATTTCGTTTACTTAAAACTTGAATCCATTCTTTCTGTGTGTGGCCAAGATTTTAGCAAAATCTAACGAGCTGATTTCGAGAATTTAATATCAATTTTTCGGTTACGTTTCGATAGTTCTCAAACTGTACTTTGCATTCATGGGGTACATGGGATTGAAATTCAACAAAATTTCGAAAAAAATCATTTTTTTAAAATCTGATTTATTTTTATTTACAGGATTTTTATAATGAAAAAATGGATTTTAATCGAAATTTGTTGAAAAATTAAAATATTGAAATACTTACGTCATTAATAAAAATGCAAGTTGAAATTGTTCTGAAGGTATGTAAGGTAAGAAATCAGCGTCTAAAAAGGCTTGCCAACCTGGTAATGTTAAAATTAAGCTTTTTTTAACATTAAAATTCGACAAATCGGTAATCGTTTGAGATATCGAGCTAATTCTTTCGTAAATCGATTTAAAATTAAATTCTGCATCTAATTATAGTATCACACACCAAAATATTTTTCAAAAATTTCCAATAATTCGAAAAATAATAGAAATTTTGTGAAGGCGTAGATCGATTTTAAATTTAATTTTACGTCTAATAAATGTATCATATATATTGAAAAAGGTTTTTCGCTTGAAAAAAACGAAGCGAAAGAACCTAGCCATTTTGCGAAATTGGAAAATTGATACTTTTCAGTTGAAGAACTCAAAAACCACAAGAGATATTGAAAAGGTAAAAAAGCACGTAAACGAATGGACTTTCAACTTTAATAAAATTGCTAATTTAAATTTTGTATATATATATATATATATATATATATATATATATATATATAAGGTGCATAATCAATGTCTACAAAAAAGGCTTGTAAGCCGTCAACTGAAAAATGTTAAAATGGAGGAATTTTTAAGCATTAAAATGCACATAATTCGGTAACAGTTAGCTAATTTTTTCCTAGATAGTTGAATTCTACATATAATAATGCTAACATGCACCAAAGTATCACAATGTTTTTCAAAAACTGGAAGAAAACTACCGATAACTCGAAACAAATCGAAATTTTGAAAAACACAGCGTAGATCGATTTTAAATTGAATTATACATTTAATAAATAAAAGACTAAGACACACAGACAGACAACCGTATGTCAGACATTGGGGGTGGGGGACGTTAAAACGGATACGTAGATTAAAAGCTCAAGATCGATTATTTCATGATCGTAAAAATTATAACCGTGTTAAATGTCTGAAGTTAAAAGCACGTCAAAACAACGCTAAACCGAACTGTATTACAGTCTCTGTAAATATGGCTTTAGAAAGGTTCACTACACGTTCTTTGGCTTTTACTTACCGGAAACCACTCTCTTAAAGCGTTCACAACGAGAGCTGCAATTTAAAGTTACAAAATGGAGAACAATAAGTTGCAAGTTGTAGGTAAAAAGCACTACACTGCTTCACTACAGACAAAAATATAACTTTGAACCACTTCCTGCCCGAGCTATTTGGGGCGGAAAGACAATTTTAAATTGTTTAAACGATTAAAGTACAGCCTGATCCTAAAGTTTTAGTTGAGAAAACGTTTTTCAAAGTTACTCTTACTTTTTATAGTATATTTAGTCATTAACGATTGAAATGTCAGCCAATTATTTTCATTCGCTTCTTTGAATTCGATTTCAAATCATAATTGGGCAATATTTAAAATTTTTATTGTTATTATTTTCGGATGCCATCTTGAAATTAACTTTTAAAAATGTTATTATTTTAAATCACTTTTTAGGTTGAACACAGTGAACTTAAATAATTCTAAAAATAAATTATACAAACTTCCTCAAAATCAATTCTTTCTCCGTAAAGGAAATTCGGTAGACTACAGAAACTACGGGCCTAATTTTTCAAAAACAATTAATTGTTCTGTTATTTTAGTTTATTGATGAAGAATTGTTAAAAATAATTATCATTATTTCACTCATTATTTCTTTATGAAGTTCTTTACTGAGATTAATTTCCGGTATTGACCACAGTTTAGCGAAATTTGGTAAAATTATTTTGAAAAATCAGCCTGATTCTTACAGATATTTTTAGAAAACTTGAAACATAATCTTAAGGTTATTGTAATCAATACAATTTCATTCCGTAGGCGCCTACGTATGGACTACAATTTAAACAAAATTGTTAGAGCCGAATTTGTGAAATATTTTCATATAACATTTTTTACAAAAAAACGTTTTTTTTTACATAAAGAAGATCCTGAAATAATAATAGCAAACCAGATATAATGTCAAATTTGATCAAAATCGGTTAATTACATGCCAGTAAAAACTGTTTTTCTATGAAGTAACGATAGATCTATAAAAATCGATTTTTAGTGACTAAATTACTGAATATAAACATACTAAAAGTACAGCCACCATTAAAAAATGTTCGATATTAACGGTTAAAGTCCAAGTAATTAGACTATCTGACGCTACGAACGCAGCAAACTACAAGCACAAGGTGGAGACGTTTAAGAAAATAGACAGTACTATTATCTATTTAACTGTAGTTGAACTTTCTACCGCAAGATGCCACCAGCAACGAGCGCTCACAAAGCTCTCATAAGGGTAATCATTGTTATAATAATATGTTATGCTTCAGGCCTATAGTGAGAATATAAAACCATCTATATTCATTAAGGTAGGTTAAATACTCATAAAAAAGAACTACATATATCTTAAAACAGTTAAGATTTTATTTCCTCAATGCCTAGCAGAGAGTGCAGACTAGCTGCAGCTATTGAGAGGATTTAGACGTCCCTCGCGGTACCCGAGTCTAACATACACTTACACTTGCAACACTACATTGACGACAGTAACACTTTACACTCACGCTTACATTTAGGGAGGCGGTAATAGCCTTAATGTGCTTTTCGCCTTAAAAAAACATTTAAAAAAATTTCCTTAATGTACAAAATAGCCTATAAAGATAGTATACTGGACAGTAAAAAAATTATGAGTTTTTATATATGTAGGTTATTATTTTTCGTGTTTTCTGAGATCAAAAAAGTTAGTATCTTTTCTGTCGATTTTTATCGATTTTTTCGATCCGTGTCTGTACAAATCGCTGAAGACTAAACAAAAAGACCGATTTTTATGAAATGTGTAAAGCAGGTCTCCATTTTAAGCGTCATAATTGACAGAACAACTGAGAAGCTAAATGGATCGACAGACAGACGCACGCGTAAAACCTAACAAATACCTACAAAACCAAATCCTAGTATGTTTTCGTAAACCTTGGTGAAGTCGACCATGTTTTCAGTACGGCTAGTAGGACCAAGCACAGTAACCTCATCACATCTGTATTGTACAAAAGCAACCAAAACAGAAAATATCGTTACAAAAAATATCGGTCACCCAGCCACTGCCGCGTAAACAAACGTAACGAGGTCGGGGTTACAAAGCGCCATCATGAATATGCAATGACGGCTTACGTTATATAACGCCGGAAGTAGGTTAGTCGTACCGGAAACAATGCACTTCTTGGTAAACTATGGAATGTGTGACCGTTGTTAGAAGAACAATTCATACTAATTAGTCAACGTGGACGTGAGTCGGACGCATTCTAGTGGATACTGTGGGAAGTACACAAATTCGGACATACCTATCGGAAGTGTTTCATATAATTGTTGACTTTATAAATACAAAAATGGCGGTACACAGCTGTCTCGCAGATATGATAGAAGCAAATTTCCAAAAATAACTTTTTGATCATACCCTTTTTGTGAAACTATAATTTCACCATTATAAGCTACATTCATATCTGCCCATATCAGGATTATAAACTTTCAGACAAATGTAGAGACTGTGTATGTATAAACTCAGGAAAATTAAAAATTATTCCCAATAAAAAAATAAGGACCGGTGAGTCCGAGGTGGTTAAATCATCACACCGATTGCTTTTTCTTATTAGTTAAGCTAAAAAACCACCAAAATATCGACTTTAATTTTGTTAAAGCGATCTAACATCTAAGATTAGTTTCTTATTAATCTTTCATATATTATTACGCTAAGCATTCCGATCGGTTTTATACAAACATAAGGACCTGCTTTATTGAAACTACATATATTGGGTAGTTACAGGTTGGTCAGAACTCTAGGAAACCCTCACGCCTCGTACTCTGGCTTTACAATAAAATAAAACAGACTTAAAACCGATAAAAAATTTGTAAGCAAACTTCAAGCAGTGTCTCAGTGAGGGTGCAGCACAATGCAAACATAAGTGACAAATAATTGTGTGTGTACCAAAACAGCTGTTTGCTAAAAAAAAACACATTGTTGACAGTAATATTTAAATTATTACTGTATCCAGGACTTGAATAATTATTGACCTAATCGGTTTTGAAAGTAGAATCGGTAAGACAATCTAGGCCAGTTCTGATATGTAAATGTTATTAAATAAAAGAATTTGCTTTTAGTAAACAGTAAACACTGCAGCCTAATTTAAGTATGCAATGTAAAATCCGGTTATAGTAGGTTTCTTTTGTAAATATTTCAATAAGGTACAATGTTAGAATTCAGACATTAATTTTATAGGTTATAGTTTCAAATATAAAAGTAGAATAAAGTAAAGCTTATTGTATTAAATAACCTAACATTATTAATGGCATTGCTTTATTAACAGGTATTGAATATAACTATAACGTCTATTTTAACAGAAGTTTATATTGACAAAAAATACGATAATAAGCCTACATGGCTTTGCAACGATTTTACTTAGGAAGATATGTACAGTAAATCTTAAAATGTATTTAATTAAATATTAATGCATTATAGTAATTAAATACAAGCCAATGGTAGGCCTATTATTTTCATTATTTTATTTCAGAATTCATGCTTTTTAAGTTCAATTCCGGATAACGATTTCATAAAGAAAAATCCTAAACTCTTTTCCATTTCGTTCATGTACCAACAATTAAAGTTATGATTTCATAGATCATATATATTTTCAGAATATTTCATATTTATAAAGAGGCGCTATAACACTGTTCAACTTCTTGCTGTACATTGTTGTACATTATTCGTTTGTTTTTACAATTAACTTCAAAAGGTCGCACAGGCCCACTAGTGTAAATTAAAGCGCTTCCTATCATTTTAAAAAGTCACCACTCCAAAGCTTACATGCGCTACGCGACTGGGGAGGTTGGGAACAAGATAGAAATATTCATTGCACAAACTTTTTCTGAAAGCCCACCATATAAAGCAATGGACAAATTTGCATGGCGCCTCGGCGGTTCTTTGAAGTCAAACATTATTCAATAAGGGAAAATAGGAAAGCCTGCCAGCTTTTCCATTATATGAGTTTCAGACGAGTTGCTAGTACGTGGAAAATTTTATTTTGCGGTACAAAGAAGTTTTTGTGATTTGCCTATAGTTTGGACTTTTTGTTGTAAATAGTTGCTGTTGTAGTTTGACATTTGCTTGTTAGCGAACATCATTGGAGCTGCTTTCATATTAAGCACAAGATCCGTAACATTAAAGTAAACGTTCATCTCTACAACACGTATCAGGTTTTAGGGCTGGTTTTGATTTTGGCTTTGCGGGACGCGTGATGCGAGGAACATGTTTATATTGATACATAACAGTATATTTTGCGCGTCGCAAGTGTCATATTAAATTAATTATAATTAAAAATTTCTGTGTTTCCGCCGGGATCAAATCGGGAACCTTGCGTGTAATGCACACGCGATAACCACTACACTACAGAAACTGCGAAGAAATTTGACCGATTTAAGTAAATGAAATGTATCGTTAATTTAATTTTCGTAGTTTTATTAAAAGACCAGTTGTTTTATATTAATTCGTAAAGAACAGCTGATTTCATGAACAGCTGATAGGCTATAATAAGTTTCAGGTTAGATTGTTAAGAAATAGCTATGTTAATCTGCAGTGTTTTCGAACAAAAATTATCGTTATTAAAATTAAAAAAGGAAGAGAAAACACGATACACAATTTTTACTTTTAGTTCAATAACAGAAATTTTATACATCGACATTAATTAATTTGATTCAAACTTTTCACAAAAATCGATTTTCGCAACAGATTTAACAAGTTACAAACGAATTCCGTTCAGCCGTTTAAAAATTCCAGTCATTCCAAACTTAAACTTCTTTTAACGTAAAAGTTTTTGAAAATCTGATTTCACCATCGTAATCAGCGTTAAAATATGCATAAATTAGCATTTCTAATTGTTAAATTTCACTGAAAATAACGAAATTAAACTGACGGCGGTCAGGGTTTACTTTTGTATTATCAATATAGTATAATTTGGAACCGTTAATTGATGCAGGTATTAACGCTGTTACGATGATGAAATCGGATTTTTTAAGAAAGTGTAAAATAACAGTGATGTTATTATTATTTTGGAAATTCGATTCTAGCCGCCACGGTGGTCTAGTGGATAGCGTACTAGGCTTTCACCACGAGGACCCGGGTTCGATTCCCGGCGAGGGCTTGGCATTTTCATACGCTATAAATCATCCCAACGTCTGCATTAGCTCAAGTGTGCACAATAGTCGGACGTTAAACAAAAAAAAAAAAAAATCTATCAGTATTGAAACCTCTGCGTGAGAGATTATTTCTTTTAAAATTATATAGATCCTGCACAACAAAATTAAAAATTCCTCGTATTAATTAAAACAAATACTTATATTCAGTCTAATATTATTGCACCCGGAACTGAATTCAAGTTAGTAACTAGATTCCGTACTTTTGAATCACCCTGTATAACAACGAGAAAACTGTTGTATAAAGTAACGCTCTTATGCCGTCAACTATAATAAATATCTACGGCCATAATAAATTCGCCCAGACGCGCACGAACGCACACCCGAGCATTTCTCCAAGTTTCTCCGGATTAGTCCTTAATGCGTGGCAAATCTAAGAAAGTTTGTGCATTATGTGACGCAACAATGGCCGGCAAGCCTAATTAGGCGGGCGCGCTAGACCTTGCAATTTACACCGGACGCTTTGATGCGCCTCCAGTCAGCGTTTCCATGTACAGGCTGTCCGCGAAATCATGTCTTCCTACATCGGACATCACTATCTTAAATACTTTTAAAGTTTATTTTATGTATATACATCGACTTAAAGTAGACAAATAAATGTAACTACACTCGTTTGGTTTAGGGTTGCTTCGTACTCTATTGGTAGTTTATTTGCGTATAGACAGAAAATGTGTTTAATTGTACGGCTACATTAACAAGACGATGTTAATGTTGCAAAAACATTAGAAAAAATGTTTTACTTTCAATTATTTTATCGGAAATTCTGTTTCCGGAAGCTATCGACTGAATCCGGAGATCAGTTTAATTTCAATAATTGTAAAACTGTTCGTGACATTTTGCTAAAATTTCTTCATACGCCTAAATGAAGAAATTATCACCTAACCAAACCTCAACTCTTTTAATTTGTTGCAGCAAAATTTAATGAACCGATCTCGATAAAGTACGCCGACTTTACAATTTTTTCGAAACTTCTTAATCGATTTTTTTATAATTTATCCATCAATTCGTTTTGTCTGGATACTTACGGAGTACATTTGACGAAATTGTGATCAAAATCGCTGTTTAATGCTTCCGAGATTTAAGAAAACCACATTTAAAGTCGAAATTACAACGAACGTATTATAAAGTTATGTACAGATAAGTAAAAAACTTTTTTTTGTTTTCGGGGGGATCTAAAAACAGATAAATCAATATACGTCTCAAAATTTGCTTTTTTCCACACAATCATACTATACATTTCTTATAGGCTATTCAGAAATTTAAAAAAAAACCAGAAAAATCGCCGTACAAACTCTATCTCGATCAAATATATTATTTCAAAAATATAATTTACTCGGTTAGAGTAAAAAACTACATTTTTGGGACTTTTGTAAATTTTGGTATTTTTTGCACTAAAATGCTTTATCATATGCCCAATATTAATAACTCAAAATATAAAAGTGCGGAAACAATGGGAAGTTACAAAAAAGTGAAAATAAAAGTGACAAACATAACCTCAAAATGACTAACGCGGAAACGTGTTTTTAATCGCGAAAACGATCAATTAAATGCGTGTTATTAATAAAGAAAAGATTTGTTTTTTAATGTACTTCATAACCTAACTCGACTCGGCTGTTGGATATATTAGTATTCCGTAAAACACGAATACGATTCTTAAAGAGATAATTTACAAAAAAATCGACAATGTCGTAATTCCATCCTAAACTGACGAAAAGAGACAAATCGCAAAGTTCACAAATCACATTTTTTAACGATGTCTTAACAACAAAAATTGTCAAGACAATAAATGATCTATTATAGTGATAACGCGCAAGAGCAGTATCTCGATTAGTAACTTTCGCGTATTAATCTAGCGTAGTAAATTTACGATGGTTCATTCAAAATAAACATCAATAACGTCATTCAGTAATAAATGGTTAAAAATCGAACCATTACATTATCGAATAATTACATAATAAAAATCACGACTTTTGCATAAGTCCTGAAAAGGCAAAAATACCTGGTATTTTTATTGTAAAATACAAAAACGTTTTTGTAATTAATCGATGTTATTTTTTTTTTTAATTGCTTCCATCACGTCAGCAAGACAGCTACAGGCGTGATTATTTGTTTCAAGTATTTTAGATTACCGTACTATAGATTCACTACTTTCTTAATAGCAGAAACTGGCGTACAACCTGTGCTTTCTTGCATACGTTGGATCTGTGTTTAAATTATATAATTAAGGTCTTAAAAATGTCAGACGAGAGAATGCCGACAAAACGATTAACTTACTGCGTTCGGGGAAAATATACTGGTTGATAGAAGTAAAGTACGTAATTAATTAATTCAGGTTGGGGACAGCTGTCCCAGAGAACACTGCTGTGCTGATATTTTGGAGCGCGTTTTTGTGAACGTGTTGGAGATGAGCAGCGTGTGGAAGTAATCTTTCATTACAGCACCGAGAACTCGTCAGAAACTGAACTGTACAGATTCAGTAACTAAAAATTAAGTAAAGTGTCGTTGGAGAAATGCAGGTGGTTATTGAAACTAACAGGTAAATTAGTGAAACGTAACTTCAGCGCCTTTGAAAGTTACAAGGAATTTACAATGCTTCTCTGTGTAATTCGGACAAAATTGAGTATCTGTTCCATTTCTTTACGGTGTGTCCTGTTTTAACTGAGCTGACGGCTCAAGTCAGACTTGCTTTTTACAGGTGAAGTTGTCGACTCGTTAAATGGGAAAGACTGGACTTCACTCATTAACTACTGTACACATCCGTGACGCTCTGCATATAAACTGACTGGAAGTACAGCCGCCATTATAAAAAGCTCGATATACCTAAGTAATTGTACTATTCGCCGCTACGAACGTTGCAAGCTGCAAGAACAGAGAGAAGACGTTTCTGAAAATAGACAGTACTATTATATATTTAACTGTAATTCAAAACTCTGTCGCAAGGTGCTAGTAGCAGTGAGCGCTCACATATCTCTTATAATGGTTACAACATTAGTGAGCGAATGGAATTATCGTTTAATTTAAAAACAATAAAACGTTGGTGAATGGAATTATTGTTCATAATGTTTTAAATTTTATTTAAAAAATTATTATTTGTTAAATTTTGTACAACGTCTATGATTGAGGTTTAGTATTTTTGTGTAAGAGAATGGGGGGGAATGCCCACTGTAATGCATTAATTCTTGAAAGGCGACATTCCTGACGGCCATGGTTGTGTCTTTTTATATCGTAATGTATATTTATATTAATATTTTGTGTTTTTCTTAACTACAGTAAACCAGCTTTTATAGCGGCCAAAAACAATATTGTGATTGTCGATAGGAAGTTTATATAGGTACATGTATACTTATTTACAAGCTATGTATACGTTGGCACTATAGAGTTCGCAATTTTATTTCAAACTTGGCAGGTTATGCCGTCAATCCTTTCAGCACTGTCAAAATGGCGGCCATGCAAAACCATTAAAAGTCATGATTTTTTATCTTAAAACGTTTTTGAATATCTGACTTCACTATCGTAATCAGCAAAACATTTTATAAATCAGCATTTTATGTTCAATTTGATATTTTTAAATGCTATATGCAGATTTTATCTGTAAGTTAAAAAAGCTAGCGGATGTAATATTATTTTGGAAAATTCGCTTCAATCACGTCAGCGACACGCTAATTGTTGTTATTTTATAAATTTCAATTAGCCTTTTAATCGACTTTTTGACATTATAATTACATGCTTTTTTTGTAATCTCACCTCCCCCCCCACAACTCAGGGTGATAAAATGAATTAACAAATTTGTTGTTTCAAGTTGAAGAAAGGTGCATTAAACTCCAGCTGTTGATTAACATAAGGCCCGATTGTAGATTTAGTTTAATGGGGCAATAAAGACGGTTAAACCAATAAACTGAGAAAGTTAAATCCGCAGTTACGGGGTGCGAAGCTAGTGGGCAGATAAAACGAGTTAATAAATTGTTAAATGTTTCAAAATGGCGTTCAGGCAGTAATCTGCAACATTTTTAATTTGTCACTGAAAACGAAGTATAGTAAAAGTATTTTTCTATTTTTTTAAAATTTGTTATTAATGACGGAAATTTTTTTGTTATTTTAAGGCGAAAAGCACATTGAGGCTATCATCGCCTCCCTAAATGTAAGTGTGAGTGTAAAATGTTATTTGAAACTGTAGTGTTGTAAATGTAAGTGTGTGTTAGACTCGGGTACCGCGAGGGACATCTAAATTCTCTCAATAGGTGCAGCTAGTCTGCAACCCCCTGAGGGTTAATGACGGAATATACATGTCATTAGGGCATTTCCATTGAAAAACGAGTTACTGAAGCTGCCATCATAGTAAGACCCAGACTAGGGACCTTGAAATGAACACCGATCCTAATCTCTGGATCACCTTTTGAGGGTTCGTTAAAATTTATAAGTGTGTGTGTGTGTGTGTGTGTGTGTGTGTGTGTGTGTGTGTGTGTGTGTGTGTGTGTGTGTGTGTGTGTGTGTGTGTGTGTGTGTGTGTGTGTGTGTGTGTGTGTGTGTGTGTGTGTGTGTGTGTGTGTGTGTGTGTGTGTTTGTGTGTGTGTTTGAGTGTGTGTTTGAGCACGCACATTCGGAATTCAGTCTGATTTGATTCAAACTTGGCACAAAAATCGATTTTTATAACAACCTGAACAAGTTGGTTGGCCAGCGTAATTCGAACTTTTACAAACTTTTTAAAATCGTAATCAGCTTTCACGACTTATGCATAGGTTAGCGTTTTTAATTATCAAAATCCGTTGAAACTAATTAATAATTTGTAATGGCAACGGTCAGGGTTCATTATCGTATTATCAGCGTAAAAATTTTAAATATGAAGATGCTGATGACCTTGAAATCAGAGTTTCAAAAAGAGCGTAAGATAAAGCATTTTTTGAAATTCGCTTCCATCATGCCAGCGATACAGCATTATTTAAATTTTCTTAAGCTATAACAAAAAAAAAAACGTTTCTGGGGATGTATCTGGAAATCGTATCAGGGAGCTCTCAAATAAAGTAAAAAACTTGTTTAAAACATTTATACCCAGCGAAACTTTAACATTAAATATTTGTTCACTAAGATCATTCATTCTACATGTTCATAACTTCTTACTATAACACTTCTTATGATATGAAAAATGTCAACAAATTAAAACTCCATAAGTTTTACCAAACCCAAAAAAAACTCATTAAGTTTGCATATAATTCCCGTTTAAACTCAAGAGTTACGTTATTCACTAAACAGACAAATACGGGAGAAGCCTTACGATATTTACATATCAACAGCTACAATATCACGTTTTGACAATTAATTTTTATTTTAGTTGCCAACATAAAACGAAATGTGTTTTTTCGGGTGGGGGGGAAGAGGTAACATCCCATTAAAGCAATAAGAACAGCACAGTAATTTTGTTTGGAAATTTAATACCCCACTGTAATAAGGTGTTACAGTAATAAAAGGCATTAGGTTTATGATAATATTACAAAATGGGAGGGTGGGGTGCTCATTTACCTGACAGAAATGAAGGGGCAAAAACATTACTCAATTTGTTTCTCGTTTTATTATTTCTGTAAAAACATTCGGAATTTATCAACAAAATAAAATCAAAAAATCTGTCGAATTTTTCAAAACCAAATCAGATATTGTTCAAATTTTGATCTTATATATAAAGATCATTACTCAACTTAGTGTTAAAACTTTCCAAATTTGAAATAAAATACAATTCCAGTTCGGGGGTATAATTCGATTCATATAGTTAGTTATTTTATTTTTTTAATTTGCTACATTGCCATCAGTTATTGCTAACATAACATGTAGGCCTATCTGATAAAGAGGTCCTTTAACCCGTTTTTAAGGCTTTTTCAATTGTCCCTTAAACAGATTTTTTTGTTTGGGTAGGCCTACTTATTTCACTAAAGTTGGGTAAAAATTTAATAGAGCCAATTTTTAAAAACATCGATTTTAACAGATTTTTTCAAATGTGTCAAAAATCTGTTTTTTTAAGTATGTTCCGAGATTACGGAAAACCATCTAAAATTTATCAAAATCGGTTACGTAGTTTTAGCTGTGTGCACAGATATATAAGCTGATAGATATAGCTTAAATACATCAAAACAAACTTTTTTCACATCACTATAGCTTACTTTCTTAGTGGAGTGGTAAAAATAAAACCACATATAATCTTATGTCTGTGGATAACTACTCACCAGCGTCAAAACGTTAAACTGTTTGTAAAACTTTTATCAATTTCATTTATAAATTGATTTATATTTTATTTTAATGTGTGAGAAATACGCATAGGCCTACATGAGGTCAAATAATTAATATTTTGTAAGTAGCCTAAAACAATATCAAAAAGTAGGCTATATCCAAAGTTGGAATAATCTACTAGTTAGGGTCTAGTTTATTTACACTGCTAATTATTTACAACGTAAATCAAGTGGATTTTGGCACTAGATTGTTTCAAAAATAAGACACGAATGAACTAGAAATTATAAAATTTGAATTTATTATTAACAGTCTATTGAAAATTAGACTATTTTATTTTTATGACATCTTTTCAAAAGTGTGTAAATATTCCACAAAATATTTTTTTTTATATACAACTTTATCTATACTTCTTACAACTTAACGTACTCAAAATAGTTTAGTCTTAACAGATTTTTAAAAAAACATTTATTTAAAATAATCGAAATATTATGAATAACCGACATTAATTTCAAAATAAAATATGAATTAACATATTTTATAAACATATTAGTATTAAAACAAATTAACTAAATTATTAGGTTATATACAAAACAATGCAAAAACTAAATCTAAACAAGATAATAAAATAACCTAAAAATATTTACCATAAAACACTGATTGTTTCCAAATAATATATAAACACAAACACACGCGATATCACACGGCGAATATAACTGAACCACGAGAAATGCACTCTACTACCAACCACAATGTTAAAGACTGACTAAGCGATTGTTGTTTCAACTTTCCATCTGCGCGCGCACCGCAGGTTGGCCAACTTCACGCAGCTGAAAAACTTTACAAACAAAAATCTAGTCGCGATTTAATAAGTGCCAGAAAACATTAATTTTAAGAAACACGTTGAAAAGTTTTTTTTTGACTTATTGTTTTTCTTCTTTGTTCTTGAAAAATACAAAGTCTGAAAACTTAATTAGGGACAAAGTTTTTAAGGTGATGAATTATTGTAGAGACGTTTTGATAGAGTGTAAAATTAATTAAAAGGTAGTAGAAAATTTAAAAACATTTTAAGTAATGCAAGTTTTTACTCCAGAAACATTATTAATAACTTTGTCTCACATACAGGGTGTTATCAGCTGTTATAGCCTGTTTTCCTGGTCGCAAACTTATTTTACGTACATATTATAAGTTATGTAGCCTATTTCAAACAAAAATAGTGCGAAAACAATACAAAAACTTTAATTATTTCTCCAAAATATGCGGGACAAAATATAGCGATAAACAAATTTAAAAGTAGGTCTAATTCTTCAAAATTTTCTCAGATTTTATTCAAATTTTAGTCATAAGAATCGTAAATCAGTGTGTCAGTGTAGGCCTACCAAATTTGAAATAGTAATTATTCACGAAAACTTTTCCGTATTGAGATGAGATGTTTCTTTCTGCTTGCTAACAAGAATTTAATATGTTTAGATTCGAATGTACAAGGTAAAGAAACAGAAGGTAGGCTATGAGGAAAATATCTTATCACACACCAAAAGCATTAAAAGGACTTGGCAAGTAAATGTAAGCTTTTCTCCGTTTTTAGTTTTTTTGACTTTTAAAACATCAATCTGTTGTTAGTAGGCCCATATCTCAATAGGGAAAACGTTGCTCGTCATTATCAAATAGCAAACTTTTGATATAAAAAAATTTATGAATGGAGATATTTTTTTAACCGACGGTGGTCAGGTTTTATTTTATTATTAATTGTTCATTACTCATCTTGATTGTTTCTGCTACTTTTTTCTTTCCCCCGAGGACCCGGGTTCGATTCCCGGCGAGGGCTTGCCATTTTCATACGCTATAAATCATCCCATCGCCTGCATTAGCCCAAGAGTGCACAATAGTCGGACGTTAAACACAAAAAAAAAAAAAAATGTTTCTTCCCGAACCTGATTATGTACGTTTAGACAAAATCTTCATATGACAAAATGTCAGCATATGTGATGAATCGATTTTGAGAAATTTTATCAATCACCTTTTTTGTGCGCTTTGAGATATGTTTTGTTTAAGTACAATGTTACAAAACGTAAATTAAATCGTTATATGCAGCCGATTTTGAAAAAATCCAATTTTTAACATTTTTTTAAAAAAGCTCCAAAAACATCTTTTTTGAGAAACAGTGTGTGCAGAGATACGGGCAAACCAGATCTTTATTACGTGTATCAAACTAATAATTAATTATTAGGATCTTAAATAAGAGTAATGTGTTCATATTCTCGCTTAACATAACATTTTGGACAGATTTTTAAAAGCAATTGTAGTAACTACCGAGGTAATATTGCGTCCTCAAATATAGACCACAAAACGTTTCTGTTATTGAACTAAAAATAAAAATCATGTATCGTGTTTTATCTTCCATATTTATTTTAATTACAATAATTTGTTCAAAAACACGACAAATTAATACTGGTAGTTTTAAACAACATAACCTAAAACTTATTGTTATCAGCTGTTCAATTAAATCAGCTGATTTTTAAGAATTAATATAAAACAACTGATCTTTTAATACAACCACCAAAATTAAATTAACAATTCATTTCATGTACTTAAAATCGGTTGAATTTCTACGTATTGTCAATAGTATAGTGGTTATATCGTGTGCCTCACACGCGCAAAGTTCCCGGTTCGACCCCGGCGGAAACACAGCAATTTTTAATTATAAATAATTTAATATAAGACTTGAAACGCGCAAAATATACTGCTCTATATCAATAAACATCTTCCTGCATCACGCACCCCGCAAAATCCAACATCAAAACCAGCCCTAAAACATGATACATGTTAAAAACCTTCTAATGACGCCATTAATTGGTACAAATATTGATTTCGGTAATACTTTTCAATATGAACGGACTAGAAATACAGCCACCATTATAAAAATGAGCTCGATATTAGCGGCTAAAGTTCAAATAATTGGAATATCTGCCTCTACGAACGCTGCAAGCTGCAAAAACAGGGGGTGCAGACGTTTCAGAAAACAGTACTATTATATATTTAATTGTAGTTGAACTCTCGGCCGCAAAATGCCACCAGCAGCGAGCGTTTATATTCAGTGGTAATACATTGAACAAATTTGTTGATCAACAAAAATCGTTCATCAGTTTCAAAATGGCGGACATATGAAGCTTCGAAAAACATTTTTTGTTTTGTTTACACATTTTCTAAATTCTGATTTAACTACTGTAATCTACGTTGAAATAGTTAAATAGTGTATCAGTCTGATAAGTGAATTGCCAAAGCACATCCTTTGAATATACCTATTGAGCGCTCCTACACTCCTTACTTGAAACGAGAACTAGAATGGATCAGTTAACTTCTGTGTCGTCTGCTCTGCCGCGATGAGGACTGTACCGTTTGTAGTCTGCAATTTAAGCGCTCCTTTTGATGCCCAAAGGAAAAAGTTACTTTTGAATCGTCGACCTTTGTAAAAAGAACTTTTTAACTTGCTACATAAAATAAACTTTTTTTGTATAAATACAAAAATACGTAAAATATCGAAAAATTCTTTCGTACACAAAAAAAAATAATACGTAAAAAATGATTTCTTTTGTTTTGATTGAAAAATATTTATGAGTTTTCGAGGTTTTTATGAAATGATATGTCTCAATTAGTGAAGGGTGAGCGCTTATGAAAAGTTGAACATTTGAAGGATCTGGTGGTTTTATGTGCAAAATCCATACATATACGGAATCAGTTTGATTTACAGTTTCAAAATGATACCTCTCACTATATATATATATATATATATATATATATATATATATATATATATATATATAGATATATAGATACACACACACACACACACACACACACACACACACACACAAATTGATATAGTATTAATATTAACATAGTAGGTTTATATTTCCCATACCGACAGACAAACAGACAAACAGAGCGAGAATTTATAAGCATCCTTATGTACCGGAAAAATTAACACCTAATAACATCACGTAAATGAAAATTTTAATGCGAGAAAAGTTTACGCGTTAAAGTTTTCATATTTTACAAAATGACGGACGTTAAAAATAATCGTTATTGCCGTATACACAGCTATTTCGATGGCGTGATGGAAACAAATTTCCAAAGTAATTACATAACATTACACAGAAATCTTACAATTCTTTTGGAAATACGATTTTACTGTCACGATCAGCGTTAAAATCTGCGTAAATTAGCATTATCAATTTACAAATTACGTTAAAATTGCCAATTTATACACGTTTTAACAATGGTGAAACAAATTTTCAAAAAGAAATGCGTTAAATAAAAAGTCGTGATTTTTTAAAGATTTTGAGTTAACGCCATTTTGAAACTGTTTGACAAATTTTTACTAGGTAACAAAATTGTTTAGGATATTTTTAAAATCGATTTTCAGCTACGTTTGAATCAAGTGGGCTCACATGCACACACACACACACACACACACACACACACACACACACACACACACACACACACAAATAAATTTTGAAAACATACGTATCAATTAAAACATGTATTTTGCACAATCGTTTTGCTATCCGTTCGTTCCCGATGTCAGAGTTGCGACACTAAACCAATCTACCAAGTTTATAATTTTCCTGCTTAACGTTCAGACGCTAGCGATGTGAAACAGCCAGGCCTTGAAGGTTTTTCCAACAAAAACCTCTTCTCTTCCTTATTAATTCAGATTGCACGTAAAACAAAGTAAGGCTACAAAGGAGGGGGATGGAATCGGGCAAGCAGCTTTCCAATTTCCGCCACCTCGGAGCCCCTCCCCGCGCAAAGTCTTATTATCTAATTAAGCTTAATTTTGAGAATAACAATTAGGCGTCAGATTCGGCGATAGAAATTAAATTTGAGAGTCAAAATTACACACCATCATCGTCTTGTTACAAACACGGCAACTTTTAATCGTCAGCATTAATGAATATTGGTCTGAAGATGCGCGCGCGCGCACACGCACAGAAATTATATATATACACACGAGGTAGGGTCAAAACGTTCCTGGAATTGGTCAATGAAAATTTATTGAAAGTCTGTATAATATTTTAACCTTATTTTCCTTCCAAATACTCTCCTCCTGCATATATATACTTCTGCACAGTTCATACAATTGTTGGAACCTGAAAACCATTTTTGGAAATTTAGCTTAGTCGCTTCGTCGCGTTTTCCAACACCTCTTGCGAATCAGCAAAACGATGTCGCTTCAATGTGATTTCAGTCATGGAAACAGGTAAAAATCTGGTGGTGCAAGTTCGAGAGAATATAAAGGGTGTTCCAGAGTGGTAACATTGTGCTTGGCAAGGTATTGTTCCAGCATCAGCGAAAGATATGACTAAGCATTGTCATGGAACAAAAACCAATCGTTTCCTGCTCATTGTTTAGGTAGTTTTAATCTAACTGCATCTCGTAGCCGTTTCAGCATCTCCTTGTACAGTTCTTTGTTAACTGTTTTCCTTTCAAGAATAAATTCGTAGTGAATCAAGTCCTGGTAATAAGAAAAACATCAATTTAACCGGCTTCTTCTCAAACAAAACTTTTCTGTCTTGGTTATGTTATTACTTCCATTCAGCAGACTGACGTTTCCTCTCAGGGTTGTAATGGAAGCGCCATGTTTTTACAACCCATTGCTTTTTGGTGCATGACAATGGTCCGTCACATCGATAGCTGATGGTGAAACAGTACCTTGCCAAGCACAATGTTACCACTCTGGAACAATTCTTCCTATTCTTCCGACCTTGAACCACCGGATTTTTACCAGTTGCCACGACTGAAAGTGACCTCGAAGGGACATCGTTTTGCTGATTCGTAAGTGGTGATGTAAAATACAACGACGTGGCTGTACGAAATTTCCAAAAATGACTTTCAGGATTGTTGGCAACAGTGATCAGTGGGAAAAGTGTGTACATGCAGGAGGAGAGTATTTTGAAGGAAAGTAAGGTTAAAATTTAATAAGTTCTTACAATAAGTGTATATCGAACAATTCCGGTAACGTTTTCACCCTACCTCGTATAATATTTCAAATGACCCTCAAAAGTCTTCTAAAGATCGTAATTGACGCTTGTTCCAAGATCATGGGTCTGGGCTTTCCAATGATGGCCACTGAAATTCATCGAAAATTATTTTTTATTTCTAACACGTTTTAAAAATCTGATTCCATCAACGTTTTCGATTTAGTATTGTCAACTATTTAGCATTGTTTTCAATCGAATTTTCCGTTTGACTAGAGAAAACAAATTACAAAAAATAAAAAGAAATTTGACGGCGGAGGTTTCGCATGGTAATCCTTGTAAATATTTAGGCTACATATTTGTAAAAAATATTTTTGGGTAAGAGTGGAAAAACAGCTGATTCTTAAGATACAACGTAATAGAAGTAGTTTTTAGGAATTGATTAATTTCACTTAAAAATCATTTTTTTTGTTCCTATCTGTCAATCTTATTGAAGTTTTCATTCCTCTTGAATTTTTAATTGAAACGTGAATTTTTCTGCACTGAAAATTGTCTACCTGCATTGATAAATATAGAAAATATTTTTGCTGTTTTTTTGAATTTTTGATAAAACGTATCTTATACGTAAATATTTTCAACAGTAAAAAAAACATTACACAAACTTTCTTAAATACAATTCAACGATTTCCTTTCGTAAATCACTGTTCCACCCTGTATATTCGGTTCCTTGTAAATTTATTATTTTATTTCTAACAGTTAAGGCAGTTAGATTTGTTTCTCTCCTGACATTAAGCTAGAATAACATTACTAGTAGGCGAGCTACAACGATAGTTCAGGCCGAGGACAGATGCACTGAGGGGACAGACAGACAGATGGACGGACATACGCACAGATGAGCAATTATCACAAATACAAAGCCATTCTGTGATGGGGCAGCTGTGCACGTAAATTGAGAAAGTTAGTGTATCAATCATAGAATAAAACTTTTAGTTTATATGACAATAAAGTTGCGTTGGAAAACCTTTATAACTGGCCTCCATAGAAGTATTAAAAAAATATTTTGGCTTCACAAAAAACGCCCTTAACTTTTGTTGTATGGCGTAAGTTGGGTTTAATCTTACAATTTCAGAAAAAATCTATTTTTTTGTTATTGCAGTTTATTCGGACATTTGCCATCATTTGTGAAGGACCTATATATATAAAAATACAGGAATTTTCATGAGTATGGATAAACTCTCGTTATCGTATAAAACTGAAGACCAGTACTTGCAACTAGAACACAAGCCTAAATATCTGTATGCCTGTGTTGTAACACTTAAAACTCAGTTTTAAGACACTTAAAAACTGTCTATTTGAAAGAATTTCTTTGTATTGCATTATTTTTACCTTCAATGACTGGACAACCACCAAAAGTGGTTTGTAGCTAACGGAAAAAATACTGCAAAATCAATAAAACTACTAATATGTATTTTTTCGAAAAACGACTTTAATATTAAAGTGCTCAAGGTTTCTTGAAATATGAAGATTCAAAAATCAAAAAACAGTTATTAATTTGAAATTTACAATTAGAGTAGCATTAGAAAAGATATCAAACTCCAGTTTTTATTTTCTTATGTTTACATTTTCGAATTTGGTCCATAAAACTTTTTTTTTTTTGTGAGTATATTTGTCTGAATACGCCAAGTAGGCTATATGCCAAATTTTATCGAAATCGTCACGCTATCTTGTGTCCAATTCTGAACATTCGCGCACGCGCGCACACACACACGCACACACACACACACACACGCACGCGCACACACACTCACGCTCGCGCGCACACGCACGCACGCATAAATAGAGAGAGAGAGAGAGAGAGAGAGAGAGAGATTAGGGTTTATCTATGCACATGTCGCCATTGGATAATGTCCTGTAAGAGTATTGCTATGTTACACTTAAATTATTTCCTACCATTTTGGTCGTGTATTATGATCTCCAAAATCATCATTATATATAGGATCTAATTATCCTATATTTAATTAAGTCATATGAAAAAAGTGTATCAAAAACTCATGTAAATTGTGTTAGCATTTTTCACCAAGTTAAATTTTTTAAGATATTGAAGACAGCGGAAAATGATTTTAAGTTTAATATAAGCCTTAACAACTAATACAGTCGAGCCTTAAGAGTCTCCTATAGGTTAGCGTAACAAGTACTCTATAACTCGTTACTTCTGTCGCCGGTTTTTAACTTTAACAGTTGGGAATCACGTAAACCAATTCCCATGCGTGCTTCTGCTGTGTATAATATAAATAGCAGTAACAGTAAGCCATTATACGATAATAAAAGTTAACTATTTAAATGTGTTTTTTAAAAGTGATTTATAAAACAATTTCCATTTTTAAGCTGTTAGGTACAAACAATAATGAAATTTCTAATATTTTAAATTCATTTTCTTCTCTATACTTTTAAAATAGCATCGGATACATCATAGTATAAAAAGTATGTTCCAACGATCGCACGATGTGTGGCTGTGGCAGTACTTTCGATTTTACTCTAGAAGGCCGTGTCGCACATGCAATTTTTACACTTTCTAGATGTCACTTATATTGCAATCTAGTTTAACGAATTCTTTGGATGTGTGCAGTATTTATTTAGTTGTGGAGAATGTCATCTGTGACCATAAAATGGAAAACTAAGATGGCGCTGATTGGTGTTAGAGACAGTGAAACGTTACTGAATAAAATAAGTAGGCCTAACAAGAAGAAACTCAAGCGTGTTAGAGAATTTTTAGAAGGGATAGACTGGATGCGGTAATTAGAGAATTAGCAATTAAGGCCCCTATTCGATATCAATGTTCGATGAGATGCTGGTTTAGTGTCATCGTTAATAAAGAAACAAGATACATCTTTGTATCTTGGAGGGAAGCAATTTTACACCGAACGAAACAAAATATAATTACTTTGAGATATATTGAGCTACTAATTGCTTCTACCCTGTCACGGGTGGCGATTGAGGAGCTATTTGCCAGCGTTGAGTGGGTCACGTGATCTTCAAGGTCGGCTTTCAGTTATGAGTCGATACAAAAGTAACACGTGCCCAACTTCTTTCGTTACTAAATATGAATTCCTTAGGGAATGCTAATCCCTTCTACTATGCCATCTACCCGGCGGAGGCAGTGACGGGTATAGCGATCCCACCTTACCTGTAACTCATACTACTCTCTCATCTACTGAAGACACACACACGCGCGCGCGTGCACTACACAGCACAGTGTGGGTAACTCTATAGTTCATTGAAATTGTTACGAAACAACCAGAGTGGTTATGGTAGTTCCAATTTTTTGTTATGTTGTATGGGTTGGTACACTGTTAAAAATACAAATTTTCAAATTCCATCACGCTGGCGTCGCCATCTTGAAAAATTATCTACATTTTCTTCGTACTTGGCCGTATTTTTCTAAAAAAAAGCTTCTTAAGTATTGATTTTTTTAAAAACTTGATTAAATTATCTACAATTTGAGACCAGAATGAAATTTCTAGCTATTTTTAAATTAAATAATTAAACATTGAGCCCTTCAAAACGTATGAAAATGTAAAGTTTTGATTCAATAGACTTTATTCAAAAAAGGTAAGTTATGCATCATTTAGTAATAAATTTTAGTCGAATTCATAAAACATCTGTTGTATTAGTAAATTTTTCTACTTTTGTGGAAAACAATCTTGTACACAATCTTGGTGGGATTTTTCATATCGTTTTTTGATAAATAAATAAACAAACAGTGCTGCCAATCTGGTGGAATTTATTAGTTCTTCACTTATATTTTTGAGTTACTCATCAGCTGATGCTTTATTCCACTTTTCTTCCCTGTTTAAAAACAAGTGTACAAAAACGTGAATTAGACTATAAGTAAAATTATGAAGTAAGCAAAAAACTTTAATAAAAAGTAAACGTTTCCA
Source organism: Callitettix versicolor (assembly GCA_022606455.1). Lineage (NCBI taxonomy): Eukaryota > Metazoa > Arthropoda > Insecta > Hemiptera > Cercopidae > Callitettix > Callitettix versicolor. Next base: position 28,306,583 of record CM040186.1, read on the forward strand.
GAATTATGACACACAAACACTATTTCAAATCCACCACCGCCCTGGTGCCTTGGGTTTCTGGAACATTCGCTCCAAGAGACACTTATTTTCATGAATTTTAGGCCTATATAATTTAACTATAATTATTTGTCTTTTGTTTACTTGAATATTTTACTTTGAATTTTGTTCTGTAAATAAATACTATTGCTTTTGTAAATATTCAGTTATTACATTTTTTTAAGAAATTACAGAAATATCCAAAAGATCGTTTCTGATAGTCTAAACGAGCTAGCAGAACCAGTTTGGTCTTATTTACCTCTATTACAGACGCTATTGTGTCAAAATTTTGGCGTATAATTCACTATTTAGGCCTACTTGATATCGTGCAAAAACCGACAAAAAATCTGTATTTTTCACAGTTTGGAGAAAAATTCCGAAAATTTATAACGTTTTTTCTCGAAAAGTATCAGAGCTAGAAATTTCGTTTTGGTATCAAACTGTAAATAATTTACTACAGGTTAAAATAACATTTTTTTCCAGGACAATACTTTAGGAGCATTGTTGGAAAAATACAGCCAAATCCAAATATTTAGAGGTTTTTTCAAGATGGCGGCGCCCGTAGTGGTAGTGGGAATTCGAAAGCTTGGATTTTTCAACAGTGTACTAATCCATGTAATATATCAAAAAATTGGAACTACCCTATAACGTAACCACTTATGAGAATTTCATTGGACTATCTGACGTGAAGCACCACATGCTGACGGAGTGAATGACACCACTAGTACAAACGAAGCCCTAGGATACCGAGAGAACACCCAGCGTACCGTACCTTAGGCTTACACACATATGCAGGGCTCTGCACAGACAGACCTCATTCCCTAGCTTCTCATTGGAACAAGATGAGTAACAATGTAAAGTAGAATGAGTACTATCTTAGCTCACCACAAAAAGCTGGCAAATAGAGCATAACCTCCGTGGTAAGGTTCAAGAGAAAGAAAGCTCGAATGGTAAGCAGAACAAGCACCTCAGTAACAATCTGGTAAATTGGTTTAGAATTATAAATAGGGAAGTTAAAACCTGACCAAGAAACCTTTCGAAATCCCTAAACTTTAAGAAGGAACTAGGGCTCAAGAAGACTATTATAACTGAGTATCTCAGAAATATAGATTTACAAAGGTCGCAGTGCAATAGTAATCCAGTCATGTCACATCTAGTGATAAGTAACCGCTATTTAAATAGCAGCGATGTGTGTTGGGCGTTTGGACATTGAATATAAACGTTCTAGAATGATAAATCCTTATGAGAGCTTTGTGAGCACTCGCTACTGGTAGCATCTTTCGGCAGAGTGTTCAACTACAGTTAAATAGATAATAGTACTGCCAATTTTCTCAAACATCTTCACCGCTTTCCTTGTAGCTTGCAGCGTTCGTAGCGGCAGATAATCCAATTACTTGGAATTTATCCGCTAATATCGAAAACGCTTTTTATAAATGGCAGCACTTCTGGTCCGTTTATGCTTTTGGTTAAGAAGAGCCTTAAGTCTTGAAGGACATAAACCCAAGAATAAGCTGTCAGTTAGCCCTGTACAGCTGCGCCTTAAAGTATCGAACAATCCAGGATGATGTCATTGCACAATTCAACACGGCAAAGCGAATACTAAATCATCGTGAAACGGAAAATTTCCATAAAAATAAGCTAACGAAAAGCAAACACGTAAACGTAATCCTGTAATCCTTGCGTTCGCAGCGCTGTCTGATTTATAGGCGGGATTAAGTGGTATTACTGGCACGCAGATAACATGTTAAATACAGTACGGTTGCATCGATTTCAGTTATACGTACATCGATAACAAAGCGCGATGCAGTCTGTAAAAACATTTGTAGACACTATACAGTATACTTCACCGTTACGTAGGGTGGAAAGATAAAATTATATATAAAAATATTAAATTTAAAAAATATTTAGTAAATAAACTACAGCGGCACGCAGCTGTCTCGCAGACGTGACTGAAGTGATTAGGCCTACTAAATTTAAGATTAGGCATTTGTTGAAATTCTGTTGAAAATACAAAAATGAACCTTGATTGTTGCCAAATTCATTTACTTGGTCTCATTATGTTTTATTTTTATTTTATTTTTAATTTTAAGACGTAAAGCACATTGAGGCTATTATCGCCTCCCTAAATGTAAATGTGAGTGTAAAGTGTTAAAGTCGTAAGTGTAGTGTTGCAAGTGTAAGTGTGTGTTAGACTCGAGTACCGCGAGGGACGTCTAAATCTTCTCAATAGGTGTAGCTAGTCTGCACGCCTCTGCGGGGGATTTTGCTTTAAATGTAAACTGATTTCATAAGGGAAAGAAAAGTATTTTTTGTTAAAAACAAGGTCATTTTTGTAATGGTGCAGTCATTTAAAACGGTTTAGCTAATTACCGTTTGTAAATGAAAATTTCAATTTAATGACCGCTATTTGCCATCATGGTAAGCGCCAAATCCTGGACCTTAAAATGTCCGCCGAGACTTATAGAACTCTTGTTTGAGTGTTTGTTAAAAATTCTGTTTATAAAATTCGTTACACAACACAATCTATTTTAAAATCGCGGCACGCAGCTGTCTCGCTGACGTGATTGAAGCGAATTTCCAAAAGTATTCCCTTTATCTTACTTTTTTGTAATTACGATTTCACTATCACTATTAGCATTAAGATGTTGATAAATTTTATACTTTAAAATTACATTTTAAAATGGGAAAGTAAACCCTGACCGCTGTCAAAATATTTCCTAAACATTTCGAAAAAGCAAAATAGAGTGATTTATGTAGTTTTTAATGTTGTAATAACATGGTGAAATAGTATTTAAAAAGAACATTTACGGTAAACAAATGCATGATCTTTAAAGATTTGAAATGACCGCCATTTTGAAACTGATTGTTAACGAACGTGTTCAAACTATTAACCGTAATTGATTCTATGCCATATCAAGCTCCCGGATTTGAGTCTTACTATGGTAGAGCTCCAATAGCAAATTTTCAAATAAAAATTCAGTAAGAAACTATTTTTTTACGTTATACGTTTTTGAAAATCAAATTTCACCATCGTACACATCCATACAAAAAAGTCGTTAAATTTTCGTGAAAAATATGTAAATGAATTTGGCAAAAGTCAAGGTTCGTTTTTCTATTTTCAATGTAATTTGCAAAACCTAAAATGTCTAATTTTAAACTTAGTAATGGTGAAATCTGATTTTTTTAAAATGTAAGATAAAGGGAAATTTACTTCCATCATGTCAGCGAGACAGCTGCGTGCCCCTACTATTTTTCCAGTGTATGAGCTCGGGAACTTTTCCAGACAGTTCACGCACCTCTCTGATAAGTGTAATGGTGAAAATATGTGGCTGAGGCCTTAGCAGTATTTTAAAATTTTATTTTCAAAATTTACTATTCAAAATCCTAAAATTATTCAAAAAAGTGTTTATTTCCCCACTAAACGCCTCTTTAAAATACGGGCGTCAGTTCAAATCACCCTTACACAAAATGACATTGAGTGATGCGTTTTCAGCTGTCAGTACCGGCATATTGCACCCCCTGTACACGCCCTCTATTTCGGGGCAAATTGAATGCTTTAATAGAATTTGTAAATCTGTCAATATCGCGTCGATTTTGAAAGGAGCTTTAATTTGGTTTTTACTTTCTATGTTTTCACTTCTACGCCATGAGCGGGAAAACGTGGGTATGTCAATATACGTGTAGTAGGTTAAAACGTCCACAAAACTGATGTAAGAAATGACGATTGTTTCTAATTCCACACAACAAAGTGTTGAAACGTTTCTGCTCAAAATTTTGGTAGTAGTCGTGTTTTGTCAGGACCCCAGTTTTGTTAACTTAAAATGTACAAGAAAATAGCAAAGTATAAATTCCCTCAAAGCGGAGTTTTCGTATGATTTAGTTAAAACAAAAAAAAATTTATCATCATCTTTCCGAAAATTATCGTTTCTATATTTTCAAAAATTCCATTGATAAACGTTTACCCTAAAACTTGAATTGAAAAAGTCTTCTCTAAAAACCGCATTAAAAAAAGTCTCCCCTAAAAACCGCATTTAAAAACATCTCCCAAAACTTATTGGAAAACCTCTCCAACAAAAGCGTAATTAAACGAGTCTCCCCAGAAACTGCATTCTAAAACGTGTCTTCCATAATGTATTGAAAAACGTCTCCCCTAAACCGCATTGAAATACCTTCCCCCGAAACTCCATTCAAAAACGTGTCTCCCAAAGCGTATTGAAAAAGCTCCCCACAAAACGTATTGAAAAAGTCTCCCCAAAAACCATATTGAAAAACTGTTCCTCATAACGCTATCAATGTCTCTCCAAAACTGAATTAATGAAAGATGCTTCTCTAAAGCTTTGTTAATAAATGGCTTTCTCAAACCGTAGTGATAAATGCCTAACAAAAACTTTAATGTTTTCCCAAAACCTCTAAACTTTTCTAAAATACACAAAATGATTTCTTCCAAAGACCCTATTGATCGATATCTTCCTGAAGCAGTATAACGTAAATCAATTTTTTCCCAATGCTGTTTACTTCCAAAAATCAATCAGATGCAATTTCCCTAAACAATGATAGTCTCTTTCTTCCCAAAACATATTGATCGCACTTTCTCTTCACTGGTCACTATCTCCTCTCAAAAACCATTTAAACAAAGTCGCCAAACTAATTTAGGATCTTATTCTTTAGGCCTTATATGGAGATATCTGCTTCCAATCGCAACTCTTGAACTTCTTCAGTGTTCGTTATCTTCTAGAGTATCCTCAAAAGAACTCTTGTCTCCTCAGTCTGATGAAATTATCAGATAAGCAATATTCCTGATCACTGTAATCATTCAGTATTTTATTGTTGGTTCTATTTCCAGCCTGTAACACTTGAGGTTATTATTTAAAGTGGTTCTGTGTTTTATCAGACATTTTGAAAAGTCTAAAACGCGTTCACTCCAGCATTTTATACAAACACAATACTTTCTCTTCTGATCTGAATTAAGCCGTGATTGGATCCGTCTTAAAATGAGATTTAATTAAATAACCCGATAAGAGGGTTCTTTACAGGCCTCCCCTGAATGAAAATTGAAAAGCAGTTGAGCCAATTTTTCTCCCCTTTCAATTTACCTTTTGTAGACATGGCGAAGGGTAGTTAACTAAGGGTGGCTAATACTCCATTGAACAGAATGTATTAATTTTGTTACTGAAATGTCGTTTACAATCAATGTTTGGGCGCTAAAGAAAGTGTAGGCTACATTTGCAACGTTGCAGAACAACATGCAATCTGGCAAGGCAACCAGAAATCTTACAAGACAACAAGCAATTTGCATTTACACTTCTAATATAAATAAACAAATTTTTAATATATTGAAGCAAACCTACAATTTTCCTAAACAAACATAAACAATATTCATAACAATTTTTTTAACGAATATAAAAGTAAGCAATGTTATTACTTAAACCCATATCGTCTATTATCAATCTACCAAGATAAAGAAACATTTTAAATTTCCCATAAATGAGCATACAAAAGGAATTTTTAATGTCCATAAGCAACGTAACAATATTCAAATAAACTAAGTTCATTGTCTATTAAGAACCTTGTAAGGTAAATAACACTGAAATTTTCATAAATAAATCCAATATCCATACAGAAATGTTCAGCGGCCATAAACAAATTATAAGGAATTCATAAGGAATCTTGAATGTCAACAAATAAACTAGATTCAATGGTCATTGAGAAATACTGAAATTTGCATAAATAAACGCAGTATCCATAAATAAATTAGCAATGTTCATAAGGAAACTTGTATGTCCATAATAAATCAGATACATTCATAAAGAAACTTGAATTTCAATAACCAAGCTAGATTCAAAGATTATTAATCATCTAGTAAAGTAAATAAAAACAAAGAATTATTTATAAATAAACGCAGTATCCATAAACAAATTAGCAATGTTCATAAGGAAACTTGTATGTCCATAACAAATCAGATATATTCATAAAGAAACTTGAATTTCAATAACCAAGCTAGATTCAAAGATTATTAATCATCTAGTAAAGTAAATAAAAACAAAGAATTATTTATAAATAAACGCAGTATCCATAAACAAATTAGCAATGTTCATAAGGAAACTTGTATGTCCATAACAAAATTAGATATATTCGCAAGGAAACTTGAATTTCAATAACCAAGCTAGATTCAAAGATTATTAATCATCTAGTAAAGTAAATAAAAACAAAGAATTTTTTATAAATAAACGCAGTATCCATAAACAAATTAGCAATGTTCATAAGGAAACTTGTATGTCCATAACAAAATTAGATATATTCGCAAGGAAACTTGAATTTCAATAACCAAGCTAGATTCAAAGATTATTAATCATCTAGTAAAGTAAATAAAACAAAGAATTATTTATAAATAAACGCAGTATCCATAAACAAATTAGCAATGTTCATAAGGAAACTTGTATGTCCATAACAAAATTAGATATATTCGCAAGGAAACTTGAATTTCAATAACCAAGCTAGATTCAAAGATTATTAATCATCTAGTAAAGTAAATAAAAACAAAGAATTATTTATAAATAAACGCAGTATCCATAAACAAATTAGCAATGTTCATAAGGAAACTTGTATGTCAATAACAAATCAGATATATTCATAAAGAAACTTGAATTTCAATAACCAAGCTAGATTCAAAGATTATTAATCATCTAGTAAAGTAAATAAAAACAAAGAATTATTCATAAATAAACGCAGTATCCATAAACAAATTAGCAATGTTCATAAGGAAACTTGTATGTCCATAAACAGACTAACAATGTTCATAAAGAAACTTGTGGGGTCAATTAACTATCTAGAAATGTTTATTGATACTTGGAATTTTCGAAAACATTTTCAGTCTTTTCTTATACAAAATTTATTGTTGACGTCTAATTTCATTCTGAGAAACTGCTGAGTTTCCCAATGTTTCAAATTAGCACTTAGGGGCTTCAGGACCGTTATAACAGACGCCAGAAAACATAAACTTCATTGATTTATAACTAAGATCCCTAAACCAAATAAAAATCACAAACGACCCTGTTTACAAACAAATTCACAAGAACCGAACACAAAACCCATTCACATTCGATATGAATAACTCCATTCAAAAACATCAGATCGCGTATTTTGACTTATTACAAAACTTTTTCCACCTAACAGCAATGTAAAAATCACATTCTGCCAATCTTAACTGATTTGAAATTCTAAAAGGAAAACTCGCAAAGCACTTTACAGAGTTTCTTCAGGCCTACTTCTGCGGAATATTCCCCGCTTATCCCTCCAGTCTGAAAACATACCTTGGTATAACTGGAAAGCGGTTTTATTCCCTGCATTATACAGCGAAGGGAATATTTGCTTTGCAAGATTTGCTGATAAATCCCGGGTTTTGAGAAGTTTACAGACCTCTTTAGGTAATGTGGTCATTTGTAAGTTTTAGAAGGTGTAATTAGTGACAAGAGGTTTATATGTACAATAGGGGCTCCGCCTCATGTGGCCTTCGGCCGTCACGTGTCATCAGCTTGACGACTCGTTGCTTGGTCCCACGAGTTCTTAGTTGGATCTTCAGTTTTTTTAAGAACTTAACGCCTAAAATGGGTTGAACTTTAAAAAAGCATCGAAATATTGACAAAGCAGACATGCGCACAAGCATAATTAAAGTGGTGTTAAAGTTATGCAACAAAGCAATAAATTTCTCTAAATAAACAATTCCTTTAATCAATCAACATAGGCTAACTATACTACTAAAGATATTTTTAAAAACATGTCTGTTATTTAACCAAAAATAAAAATAATGTACCATGTTTTCTTTTCCTTTTTATTTTAATTACGATAATTTGTTCGAAAAACCAACTCACATAACCTAAAACTTATTATAACCTATCAGCTGTTCATTCAAATCAGCTGATCGTTACGATTTAATATAAAATAACTGATCTTTTACTATTATATATTTATCAAAATTAAATTAGTGATTCTTTTCACATATTTTGCTTTGGTCAAACGTCTTCGTAGTTTCTGTAATGTAGTCGTTATCACGTGCGCCTCACATGCACAAGGTTCCCGGTTCGAGTCCGGCGTAAGCACAGTAATTATAATTAATTTAATATGAGACATATACTGTTATGTATCAATATAATAATTTGTGTACTCGCATCGTGCGTTCCGCAAAATCCAATCACTGCCAGCCCTAAAACTTGATACGTGTTAGCAAAATTAACAATAATCATTTTAGTTCTATGCATATTCTGTTGTCAAAAGCATGAATATCTCAATACAGTAGGGTATATTGCCAATTAAAGTACAATAACCATTATTTATTTGTTATTACTTATAATACAGAGTGTTCAGAAAGTGACGCAACTTTAAGAAATAAGAAAGTTACTTTATACCATGAGTTAATTTTAAAAAACTGTTGAAATAGGCTCCATTTTGAAATTCACACAACTGAATACGATGTTACGTGTTCTTAAACATACGTTGTACAGTTTTTTGAAAAATTGCAGCAACATCTTTAGATTTCTCCTTACAATTCGGGAATGGTGTGAAGACGAGTTTTGTAAGCAACACCTACAAAACTTTGTTGTGGATATCCCCACAAGGCAAAGTTAGATGGCAATAAATCAGGGGACGGAAGGAGTTACCACAACCCCGTGAAAACACTTCTCCATTAAAATATTTTTCCAGGAAAGTCATGGTATTGTTGGCTGTTTTGCTGAAAAAACGATGCTGCAGCTGGTCTGCAGGGATTCATGAATTGTTGCACAATATGAATGTAGCGTTCATTATGTTGTGTAATGACAACATTTCATGAAGATTCGGCTTCGTGACATTGCACACATTTAATTTGTATGAGTGCAAGAGGCACTGTTGTACTTGATGCGAATTGTTCGCGGGCCAAATTTGATAAATATATGAACTTACATATCCATCAAGATGAAACCATGCTTTGTCAGACCAAAACCAATCATTGAGCTCTTCTCCACCGGCGTTACAGAAGATAAGAACCACTGACAGAATGCTTCGCGTTTTACATCGTCCTCAGGTAACAATGCGTGGACAACACGGATACATCTTTAAACACTTGCGTAATGCTGTGTTGGTACTACTATTGAACATAAAACTACAACAATGATAACCCTTATGAGAGCTATGGCAACTCGTACTACAGTGAAATCTTGCGGCAGAGTATTCAACTCCAGATAATAGTACTGCATATTTTCTAAAGCGTCTCACCCTGTCTTTACAACGAGCAGCGTTCGTAGCGGCAGATAGTCCAATTACTTGGACTTTAGCGCTGATATCGAGCACGCTTTTTATAATGATGGCTGTACTTCCAGTCCGTGTATTCAATGGCTACAAAAATTTGCAGCTTGCACGTTAACCAACTTTCCTGGTCGTCCACCACTTTGTTTCTCTAAAGTGTTTGGTGCATTCATACCGTACTTTTCTGTAAATGCCTTCTAGATCTGGAACTGCACTGGGTGAACAAAAATATATTTCCGTTGCAATGTGTAAACTATTTTTCAATTGAACAGTGTTAATTTGTTTCAGTTGAACAAATAAAATTACGGCTAATTTGAAACTTATTATTAGGGCCTACTTTATTTATATGTTGGTGTCATTGATACGGACTGAATAAATGGAGAAAAAAATTATTGTAGAGGTAAAAACTAAACGGAAACCACTGCTAAAACCATTTTTTAGGTTGGCATCATTGGTAGTGATGGAATAATTGAAATACTTGAGTTAGTTATTATGGGATGTTGTACAACGTAAATCAAAAACGTCTTTTAGTAGATTAAAAAAAGCCAAATTTAGGCCATTTTGATTTTTTTTTTTTTTTAGTTTTTAGTATTAGTATTCTACGTATGAAAGGAATAACTGAACAAAATGAGTTACTGTAGAACCTTGTACGACGTACGTCAGAATGGTATAGTTATAAAAAAATTAATATAAATTGTTTTATATTTTAAGACGAATTAGTTTATATTTTTGTTGGCATAATTCATACGGATGGCTTAATTGGACAATATAAACTATTTTGGAAACGTGTACGATATGCAGAAGTTATTACAAAAAACAATTTTTAAAATGATGGCTACTATGTTATTATGACATAATTATTTTTTTAAAAAGTTGGCATCACTGGTACGAATGGAATACGATAACTGAACAAAATTTAATATTTTAAAAAGTTCTATGACGCATAACAAAGATGTTAGTTCAAGAAAAATTATATGGGTTAAATGGCCGCCTATTTTGAAACGTATGATTAATTTTTACTTAGTTTTTTTATCATTGGTATTTATTGAATACCTGAATAAAAAAATGAGTTATTTTAAAACTTAATCTGACGTTTAACGGAAAAAAACATTATAATAAATATTTTGAACTATTAAAACCGTTACTAAGAAAAACACAATATGACAGCCATTTTAAAAATTATTTTATGTGTACGTCATTGGCACGGAATGATTAATTAAACAATATGAGGTATTTTAGAACTTTGTACGTTCTACATTAGAGAGATTATAAAGAAATAAACAATAGACTAGAAATAACCGCCATCTTAAAACTGATTAATTTTAATTTAGTTGGCTTCATTGGTATGGATTGAATAATTGTGCAAGTAGAAGGGGTTACATTATAGATCAACGGTGACGTCACGGTGACGTCACTCCTGTGACGTCATAGTAGTGACGTCACATGTGACGTAGCTTTGTGACGTCACACGTGACGTCAGAAGTGTGAGCTCACGGTGTGACGTCATCGCCGTGAGAAGCGTGTATGTGTAACCTTGCCCACACTGTGTCCCCCGTATGTGTGTTTTGGTTTCAGGATGTGTAACCTTGTCCAAAATGTGTGTGTAACCTTGCCCAAAACGTGTCCCCCGAAAATGTGTGTGTAACCTTGCCCAAAATGTGTCCCCCGCACGTGTTTTTGGTTTCAGGATGGGCACCTCGTACGGACCGCCGAATTATATCTATTTTGTCCTCGCCCAAACTATTTTGTATTCTTAATATGTATACTAACCTCGCCCGAAACGTGGTGTCCTCCGTCGTGTCCGTGGGCAGCTGTTCGGACCACTTTATAATTTTGATTTTTAATACACTCGTGAATATTAAAGTAAGTCGCTCGTACCCGTTGTTCGGGGACCACTGGGGACAACGTCATCATCCTCGCTATATTTGTTTGAACAGTCGATGTTAAACAACATGTGTCTTATCTAAGCTACTTTAACACTGCATACACTCTTTGACTACGATGTTACTATATGTGTTTGAACAGTTGACATATCGTTCTCAATTATTCAAACAAATAAAGCAATGTGGGATAATATAGGAAAAGAATAATATTAATTTTTAATTTAAAATATTCATTTATTTAATCGAATCTGCCTAAATAGTCCTCTCTCCACTCAAGCAGTAGTTGCTCAACCGTCGGCTCCGGTTCCTCGTCCGATTCCTCCTCCCCTGAAAAAAAGGGATCCCAAAAGTCCGACGGGTATTCCAAGTTATCGCCGTAGTAGTCAAAGTCATCATGTTAAAAAAAAACAATTGATATAAGTAACAGAGCGTGTGTACTCATCTTTTCGGGGGAAATTAAAGGTTTTAAAAGAACACTTGTTGAACAGTTGACATAACGTTCACAATTATGCAAACAAACAAAGCAAAGAGGGTATTGTTGTTAGGTAATCAAAATCTGTTCATATAATATTCCGGAAGACACTCTTCGTCTATGAAGCGTAGAACAACATCTCCCTGTTCGATTTGTTTCAACAAGTGAACTAATGTGTACAATTATTTAAACAAAGAGGCTATTGTTCGTATAATCTTCTTCATTAATGTTCACCTATTTACATAATACAAAAATATAAACATTAAGCATGTATTATAAATTGTGATGACAAGGCAGTCTCTTCATCTACGAAGCGTGGAACATCTTGCTCTGTTTGTTTGAACAAGTGAAATAAAGTTTACACCTATTCAAACAAACTGAACAAAGAGGCTATTGTTCGTATAATCTTCGTCAGTAATGTGTTCACCTATTTACAATAATACAAAAACAAAGGGGTATTGGTATGTATTACGTAAAGTATAATAACATGTAGTATAATGGTGTTGAAATAATAATAATAATAATTATTATTATTATTATTATTATTACTATTATTATTATTATTATTATATTATTATTATTAGTGAAGTTACATAAAACGTGCAAGATATATTTAACTGTAAACTTTCTAAACAATGTTGTGTCTATAACGGTATTTTATGCAGTGCAATGGTGTTAGTAATAATTGTAAAACAAAAGCAAAAATTTTAAAAATTGATGGTAGCAATGGGGTTCGAACCTACGTCTACGAAGAGACTAGTGCTTTATTTAAGCGCCTTAGACCTCTCGACCACGCCAACAACATTTCAAACAGAGTGGGTTGCGCTATAACAGGTTTTACACAATATTATTTTATGTATTGAATGACGTATTACGGAATCCTACGACTGTAATTGGTGTCCGTTGCTGTAAGAAAATGTTTGAGTATTTACATCATACACAAAAGTAAGACTTTTCCTTAATTCGACATTTTATCCTTACGAACGTATTCGAAAAAGTACAGCATTGGCCTACAAAAAGTTCAGCGAATTTCAACAATGTTATTACGGTCGTGAACCATCACCCTGTGTCGATATAGATAAGTTCATTAACAATACCCCTATCTATGTAATCGACTGTTCTAAGCAAAAAGACTGCTTTAGAGCAGGACCGGTTGATGTAAGGCTTGAAATCGAAGCCACTCAAAATTTCCCACCGAATACAACAGCTTACTGCATTATCTTTTACGACAAACACATGAGCTATTCCCTCCTTACAGGTACCGTAAAACATATGTTAGGCCTTTAGATAGGTACGGTAAACAGTTTGCTGACCTCAGTAGACGTCATGACGTCAGAGCGTATGGACATAGAGCGTGCACCTACCAAGCGTACGGTGCCGCCTAACCTACCGTTAGGTATATATTTAAAAACTGTGCATTTCCTTAACAGAGAATGTAGTAAATTCATTTCAACAGGGCTTTTTCAGCACTCAGCACACGAGCTGGGTGTATTAGTGCAAGCCGGTCAACAATTTTGTTTTTTTCACTCGCACGATGTTCAACGAAATCTTAGTGGAATTACCAAATATAGCGGCAGCTGTTGCAGCTGATGCCACGACTAGAACAAAAAAAATTACGTTGAGCGTTGGACACGTCGCGGTCAGAAGGGTATTTGGTAAGCGTTATGTTCAGTTGTATGACGGCGGTAAACACGTTGTCTCCTTGACTACGGACGAATAGACACTTTTTAAAGACAGTATACCGTTAGTGACGCGTCGTATCAACGAATTGTTTTATAATGAGAAGGAATTGATGGCATACATCATTGATTGTTTTGTCAGCGATAAGCTTGTATCTAGTACTCTCCCCGAGGAAGACCGTTTGTACGACGAGGTAGTCTTGTTTAAGAAACATGCAACCAATAGCGGTAGTTGAGTTTCATGCTTTCGTAGGCAACAACAGGGAGTATATATTTAAGGAATTCGCCAATGTCATTCGTTTTTCACGCAGCGTTACAATTTTTAAATCGCCTTTTGAATTAAACGAGCTGAACAAAAAGAGTAAAAAAATAGCTCATTGGCTAAAACACAACTTTCATTGTATCGAATGGGACGATGGTGAGGTACTTTTCGACAACGACACAATACGTGTTATGTGTACCTTTTTCGACCATACGAAGGGTAAGGAAAAAGCGCAATTTTTAAGATATTTTCACCCGAATGTGATTGAATTGCCTGAACACCTTGGTAAAAACACCTCTATACATAGTTTAGAATGCATATTAACTCAACATAATATTTCTGATACTAATAAATGTGCTCTGAATAGCGCTCAATATTTTTACGATTTACTCTTTGGCTAGCATCGAGAAATGATGGTCCCTGGCGCGGAGTTAATTCTCCCGTAAACCGACGTGTGTAAGAGAGAGAGAGAGAGAGAGAGAGAGAGAGAGAGAGAGAGAGAGAGAGAGAGAGAGAGATGATCACTGGCGAGGAGTTAGGTCCCCCGTAAACCGACACTTGCGAGAATGTCAGGGGTCACTGGCGCGGAGTTAAATCTCCCGTAAACCAATGCAAGCGGCGGAAGAGTAAATCTTAAAAAAAAACTTAAAATGTAAAAATTCTTTAAAATAATTGGGAGACTACATTTTGTCATGGAGTGGTAGTCACCTGGAGTAGCGATGGTTGGGGCTACTTCCATAAAGGTTAAGCCTTCCGCTTAATCTGGCTTGCAATGTGGGCAGCGGTTACAGTTTCACAGTACCGCTCGACGGTTCCAACCCCGTGAAAACACAGAGGACAAGCAACTTTATTATTATTATTATTAGTAGTAGTAGTAATAGTAGTAGTAGTAGTAGTAAACATTCGCTACTTTTGTGTTCTAATTTGGGCAACTGTTACAGTTTCACTGTAGAAACCCACGCAAAGCCTTTAGCCAATTGTCAATGTGGGCAGTGTTACGGTTTCTCGGTTGGAGCCCACTTTACAAAGAACATTCTATATATAGTCGATGTGCTGCATACTGTGAGTATCAGTCTGCTACGATAGCTCTGCTACGACGGCACTGTACACAGTATTATATTCTTATAAGGTCTGTTGTGTGCGTGTTTTTTTTTTTATTTAATAATGGAGTCGTATTTTCCTTATTACTGTCGGTATAAATGTTTTTTAGTACCCAAGTGTTGTGTCGACGGTATTGCGTGCATAAAGGGTAATTATTTTTCTTATTGTCACTGTAACTGTAAGAGTGCACAGAAGGATTCTTATAAAATTTCGGTTTACAAGACAAAGTTTGAA